>JAFIRS010008131.1:0-19390 GCA_018342105.1 Gonioctena quinquepunctata
ATAATGTACATTGGACTAATTCTGAACATTCAGACGATGTTTTGAACCTCCAATTCCAAAGTGGTGTTCTGGCCGTCTTGAATGTACATTGGACTAATTCTGGACATCCAGAGGATGTTTTGAACTTCCATATTCAACGTCCATTGTTCATCCATTGTACGTACATGTGCTGTGTGGGTAGTGCAGTGTGTAAGGATACTTTTTGTAGAATGGGCCACATTTGTATTTTGTATGGACAACATCTTGAAATTTTCAAAAATTTTACCTATTTACAAAAACAAAGGTTCTCGCGAGGATTGTTCCTCCTATAGACCAATATCCTTACTCAATCAGTTTTCTAAGATCTTGGAATATTGCTTTTATCAAAGGTTATATGACTTTTTTGAGACATTCAGATTATTTTCACACAGCCAGAATGGTTATAGACAAAATAGATCTACTATTACAGCTATTGATCAGCTTATCAGGCATGTAGTTGAAATGCTAGACAAAAAACAGCAAATTTTAGGCTTATTCTTTGACATGAGCAAGGCATTCGATCTTGTTGACCATGCAGTGCTGTTGCATAAACTGCAGATCTACGGAATACGTGGTTCTGCACTGAATTGGCTTACGTCTTACCTAGCAGGTGGAGTCAGATGGTCAGTGTAAATGGGACAAGTTCGAGTGTAAAAGTGTATCAATTGGAGTTCCACAGGGCTCCATTTTGGGTCCACTTTTATTTTAGTTTTCATTAATGATCTTCCAAAATTCTGCGGAAGCCTCTATCACTGTGGTCTTTGCTGATGACACTAATATTTTGGTATCTGCTGGGAATAGTTCTGAAGTAATTAATAGAGCTCAAATAGTCACAGCTCAAATTTCTGAGTGGTGCTCCTAAATGGTCTGCTGCTAAATACTCCCAAATCTCAAATGCTTAATTTTGTTGCAAAAAACACTCCAGTAGATATAAGTTATCTGATTAAAATAAATAAGGAGACGATACATCAAATGAATTCCACAAAATTTTCAGGGGTCACCATTGATAATAAGCTAACCTGGAAGGATCATATCATAAGTGTTAAATTAAAGCTAAGTAAACATATATATTTACTTCGACAGTTAAAGCATACCGTATCATTCGATGTTCTCAAACTCCTATACCACAGTTTGTTCCAGGCTGTTATAGCCTACGGACTAGAACAATGGGGATTAGCTGCCAAAGCCCATGAAGTATTTGTTGTACAAAAGAAGGCAATCAGAATTATGGCAGGTGCATCCTCAAGGGATCATTGCAGGCCATTATTCATACAGTTTAATATACTGACAATGCCTAGTTTGTATATTTATCATACTTTAATATATATCAAGAAAAATATTTCAAGCATACCCAAAAATGAACAAATTCATGATCATTTTACCAGAGATTCTTCACAACTCCATCAGCCTTACGACAGATTGGCAGTATCTCATAACCATCCCATGTGCTATGGAGTCAAGCTGTATAACCAGTGAAGACATGAAATTGACCTCAAATATCTTTCTGTTTAAAAGGCAACTTAAGGTATTTCTACTTCAGCATGCATACTACTCCGTTGATGAGTATCTCCAAACACCTTAATGTGTTTTTGAGGAATTTCTTTTAAAACTTACTTGTCGATTGTTTGTTCAGTGTAATCGCGAATCATATTCAATTTTAATTTGCAACTTACTCTTAAGTGTGCGAATACAATGTGTTTTATTATATATATATATATATATATGTGTGTATATCCCGATGTTTGACCTGTTGAATTAGTCAGTATTTTGCAATGATGTTATGAATTTTCTTCTTTTGTTCTGATATTTATTGTGAAAAAACACTTATTCAATAAAAGTTTGATTGATTGATTGATATAAAGCCGCAGATTCGAGTATTCACCTGTATTCAGTACCGAAAGCAATATTGTATGCATTTAATTTTTTATTTTCTGCAATTTAATGACAATTTCATTTCCAATTCTCCGTCTGTCAAAATGCAGTTTACCTCAAATTCAAATGGTACAAAATACGAAAATCAACACAACAGTGCTTTCTTTGTGCAATGTTCGGGGGCTTCTAATTCTAACTTTGCTATTGGTGAAGTTTGACAGATGTCTCTTTTCAACCAATAGCAAAGCTAGAATTAGAACCCGTAGTTCGCCTCAAAAAGAGAGCTGAGTAAATAAATATACCCTGTTACTGAATTGAAACTAAAACGGAAATTTGGCGCCATCTGACACGCTAGTAATCTCTATTATCAAGTAGGCCAAGTGTCGCCAAGTCGATCCCAAACTTCCACAGGTATAAGTGCAAGCACCAGGGTTTTTAGACATCTTAATTTTCACCGAGGGCGCAGTTTCTATTAACATGTCGCACACAGGGGCCAAACAATGGAATATCTAACACAAAATTGTAGGGATTATTTTTATATAGAAAACAATTGACAATAAAAAAAGCAAGATTCGAAGGCATACGCAGAGTTCATGGATTAGCAAAACTCGAACCAGGCACATTCATTCTCTGAAAATGTCCTCGCTTATTTTACAATAACAAACTCTGAGAAATATAAGTCATCATCGTTGTGGAAGATATATCATTCCATCAAATAAATCTGAAATTCAAAATGAATGAATGAACGAAGTATCTATTATTTTCATAAATAATATTTAGATTGCATTAAAACTCTGACTATGGTATAGTCGTAGAGAAAGATAGTCTTCTACTCGCGTATTATTCCTCGGATAATTCCGAAACTCGTCTAGGGCTCGTTTCGAAATTTTTATCCTCGAAAATGATAGCTTATATGCTCGTTGAATAATATACTATTATTCAATTCCTATTGTGATCACTGGGTGGGTTCTCGGATGGGTTTCATTCATTTAAAACACCTCCAAGTTGGCACTGCAGTTTCAGCAGTACGCCATTTTTTGCATTTTGTTGGACTTTAATCTTGAATTTGTTGAGTCATTATTAAGTTTCCAATGAGTTTTTCTGTTTTCACAATCCTGAGAGTACTAATAAAGTAAAAATAAATAAAATAAACAATAACAAATAAAATATTAACTCTTAAATTAATGACAGATTAATGTTTGTGAAAGTAATTGGAATGTTTGAAAAATTATTCGAAAAGTCCAATAATACTAAAACAAGTACTGCAACAATTTATTCAGCAAAAATTATATATTTGTTTCACGTTAGCTTAATATATTCTCAACTAATTCAAAAACTTTTCTGTACTATTTTCTCAGAAATAATACAGTTTGATTTGAAGAATGGAAGAGTACTTTACACATGGCAAAAACATTGCAATTCAAATAATGTCACTCTAAACTTTTCAAAGGATTCGACAAAAAAAAAAATTGAAGTTTGAAATAGATTTTATAACGAAGAACGTTGGCTGATAGATCATTTGGAGTGGAATCAGAAAAAATGTGACACATTTCGACTAGAAATCACAAACAGCATTTTTCTTTTTCTATAAACCTCGAACTCTACATCAACTGTTAGAGAGTCAAATCCTCATAAATGCTCCCCAATGTTTCAATGTAATATGATTGAAATCACAAGCAAGATGAATAAAAAAAATGGGTTTCTATCGGTTTGCTTTAACTATAGAATTCCATGAGATCAAAAACACTTCTGAAAATACAAAAGTTCACTTAGCTATTGAACAAAGGCATATAAAAAAGACCTTACTTGGGTTTCACTACCAACCTCAAAATAATAACTAATAATTATTTATATAGTTTACCTTTGAATTCTAGAGGAATCTGACATAAATCTGATTAATACCAGCTAAAGAACCAAAAATAAAAGGAGCATACAGGACAAATAAAAAATATGAAATTATTGAATTTAATTAGCGTTGTTTTGTTTGGCACATTTGCACTTAATCATTTCAAAGAGAGAAGTGATACACCACTGCTTTTTCTTGAAGTAATTTTTTTTTAAAACCTCATTCCTTTCTGAAGAACACTGGTTTTCTGATTTTTTTTTGGTTGACGTACGGTTTTCGTATAAAAAAATAAAATTCATTCATTTGCACGTTGTTATTAAATTGGGTATTATCAAGGATTAAAAACGTATCTAGTAGGTAAGAAGCAGATTTTGTTTTGTAAACATAATCAGTTTTGACAGTTGTCTACCCAGTCTAGTTGTCACTATTTAATTATTCTATTCAAAAACATTTAATATTATTATAACTATCACAAAAGCAAACTTTATATGGAATATGGGTACTTTTCCTTTATTTTGGAGCATAACGAATAGAAAAATCATAAAATGAATTTTAGGACAAAGACAAAGAAAATAATTTATTGTGTTAATTTATTGTGTTATCGGTGGTGCACATCGTACTTCCTATTACAAATGCCCAGATTATTCAATCCTTTTCAGATTCTGTTGGTATTAACCTTCTGAATTCTATATTGAAAAATTCCTTTTTTCAATTATAAAAAAATTAATTTTTTGAATTGTTTAAGGTACTTACGAAACCCTTTGCGGTAGATGTGTATCACCTAAAAACATCACGCTTAAAAAATACAGTATCTAAAGCCCCAAACCACATATGGATGGAGAAAGTTATGCAACCCATTAACTGCGCAACTCTGTTTTTTATCCCCCCGCGCATACCGCGTGTTACTGTGTTACTAATAATGACATTTTTCGGATACTTCGAAGAGCGATAATCGCGTACAGTCTTCTGCGCAACTTGAATTCTTTCCCTGGAGTGGATGTTACCTTGGAACATGCATTTGGGCCAAGTGAGCTAACTGCTTCTTTAGCTATAAACTGTGCCTAAAGCCCCAAACTACATATGGATGGAGAAAGTTATGCAACCCAAATAACAGCAGCACTAGTGTGGCTTCCAACTCGCCGATAATCGCTTAGCTCGGTTAGATACAAATACAGGTAGGAACTATATATCCAGTAGAGGTGCCAGTCAGTGATGGCACAGCTTAGCATTGATTGCTTCATAACTATTATAAAGCAGATCTGTTCAGTGATGTGCAGTTACCGGGTCGACTCAGTGATCACTGGATGGAATCCTGCCGCGATGTGTTTGACACCATGGTTTGGCATCCAATGTTCACTCAACGATCGCAATTTTCCAAATTTTGGAGTTACGGATGGGTTTCATTCATTTAAAACACCTCCAAGTTGGCACTGCAGTTACAGCAGTACGCCATTTTTTGCATTTTGTTGGACTTATCAAATTAATTGCCATTCAATCTGATCCTACCGATGACTTCGACGCCATAGTTGGCAGCCAATGTTCACTCAATGTCCGCAATTTTCCAAATTTGGGGTTCACGGATGGGTTTCATTCATTTAAAACACTTCCAAGTTGGCACTGCGTTTCAGTAGTACGCCATTTTTTGTATGTTGTTAATTGCCATTTAATCTTGAATTTGTTAAGTCATCATTAAGTTGCCAATGAGTTTTTCTGCTTTCACAATCCTGAGAGTACTAAATGAAGTTAAAATAAATGAAGTAAACAATAACAAATAAAATATTAACGCTTAAATGAGTGACAGATTGATGTTTGTGAAAGTAATTGGAATGTTTGAAACATTATTCGAAAAGTCCAATGATACTAAAACAAGTACTGGAACAATTTATTCAGCAAAAATTATAAATTTTTTCACATTAGCTTAATACATTCTCAACTATTCCAAAAACTTGTACTACTATTTGTTATTTCTTTTTTTTACATTAGCTTAAAATATTCTCAACTATTTCAAGAAAAATTCTGTACTATTTCTCAGAAGAAATACAGTTTGATTTAAAGAAAAGAAAAATACTTTTACATGGAATAACTTGCAATTTCAAATAATATCACTTAAACTTTTCAGGTTAAAAAAAAATTAACTTGAAGTTTGAAATAGATTTTATAACGAAGAACGTAGGCTGATAGATCATTTTGAGTGGAATTAGAAATAATGTGACACATTTCGTTTGGAAATCACAAACAGCATTTCTCTTTTTGTATAAACCTCGAAGTCTAATATCAACTGTTAGAGGAGTCAAATCCTCTCAAATGCTTCCCAATATTTTAATGTAATATCTGATTGAAATCACAAGCAAGATGAATAAAAAAACTGGGTTCCTTTCTGTTTGATTTAATTATAGAATTCCATGAAGATATCATAAAATTGAACATTCAGATAAAAAACACTTCTGAAAATACAAAAGTTCACTCAGCTATTGAACAAAGGCATAGAATAAAGACAATACTTACTTTGGTTTCAATACCAACATTAAAATGATAACTAATAATTATTTATGTAGTTAACCTTTGAATTCGAGACAAATCTGACATAAATCTGATTAACACCATCGAAAGAACCAAAAATGAAAGGAGCATACGGGACAAATAAAAAATATGAAATAATTCAAAATTAATTATTAGCGATTTTTTGTTTGTGGATACATTTGCACTGGATCATTTTAAAGAGAAAAGTGATACACTACTGCTTTTTCTTGAAGTAAATTTTTTTTAATCCTCATTCCTTTCTGAAAAAACTGGTTTTTTGATTCTTTTGGTTGACGTACGGTTTTTGTATAAGAAAATAAAATTCATTAATTTGCACGTTGTTATGGAATTGGGTATTATCAAGGATTGAAAACGTATCTAGTAGGTAAGAAGCAGATTTTGTTTTGTAAACATAATCAGTTTTGACAGTTGTCTACCTAGTCTTGTTGTCACTTTAATATTTCTACGATAACTCAAACAAATTTAATGTTATCATAACTATCACAAAAGCAAACTTTATATGGAATATGGGTACTTTTCCTTTATTTTGGAGCATAATGAATAGAAAAATCATAAAATGAATTTCAGGACAAAGACAAAGGGATTCATTTATTGTGTTATCGGTGGTGCACATCGTACTACAAATGCCCAGATTATTCAATCCTTTTCAGATTCTGTTAATATTAACCTTCTGAATTCGATATTGAAAAATTATAAAAAACATATCTCTTGAATTGATTTGAGGTACTTACGAAACCCTTGTGCTAAATGTGTATCACCTAAAAATATCTTAAAAAATACAGTACCTAATGCCCCAGAATACAAATGGGTGGAAAAAGTTATGCAACCCAAATAACAGCAGCATTAGTGTGGCTTCCAACTCGCCGATAATCGCTCAGCTCGGTTAGATACAAATACAGGTGGGAACTATATATCCAGTGGAGGTGCGTTTCAGTGATGGCATAGCTTAGCATTGATTGCTTCATAACTAGTTATAAAGCAGATCTGTTCAGTGATGTTGCGCAGTTACCGGGTCGATTCAAGTGATCACTGGATGGAGATCCCTACCGCGCGATGTCTTTGACACTCAACGTCCGCAATTTTCAAAATTTGGGGTTCGATTTTTCATTTCATTTAAAAAAACCTCCAATTGGCACTGAAGTTTCAGCAGTACGCCATTTTTTTCAATCTGTTGGACTTATTCAAAATTTAAATTTCCATTTAATCTTGAATTTGTTAAGTCATTATTAAGTTGAAATATTTTTTTTGTTTTTACAATCCCTTTAGGGAAAAAGTAAATAAAATAAACAATAACAAATAAAATATTAACGCTTAAATTATTTTCGATTAATGTTTTGAAAGAATTGGGAAAAATTTTAAAAAATTTTTCGAAAATCCCAAAAATAGTAAAAAAATACTGGAAAATTTATTCACAAAATTATATATTTTTTCACATTAGCTTAATCATTTTTCAACTATTCCAAAACTTTTTCTACTATTTCTTATTTCTTTTTTTTTTACATTAGCTTCATATATTCTCAACTATTTCAAAAACTCAATGTATTACTTCTAAGAAGATATACAGTTTGATTTGAAGAATAGAAAAATACTATACACATGGAAAAACATTGCAATTTCAAATAATGTCATTCTAAAATTTCCAGAGGATTCAACAAAAAAAATGAACTCAAAGTTTGAAATAGATTTTATAACGAAGAACGTAGGCTGATAGATCATTTTGTATAAACCTCGAATTCTATTATCAACTATTATCTTGAATGCTTTCCAATGTTTCAATGTAATCTGATTGAAATCACAAGCAAGATGAATAAAAAAACTGGGTTTCTTTCGGTTTGCTTTTACTATAGAATTCCATGAAGATATTATAAAATTGAACATTCAGATCAAAAACACTTCTGAAAATACAAAAGTTCACTCCGCTATCGAATAAAGGCATAGAATGAAGACAATACTTACTTTGGTTTCAATACCAACATCAAAATAATTAATAATAATTATTTATATAGTTAACTTTTGAATTCGAGAGAAATCTGACATAAATCTGATTAATACCAAAATGAAAGAAGCATGCAGGAGAAATAAAAAATATGAAATTATTGAAAATTAATTATTAGCGATTTTTTTGTTTGTGGATACATTTGCACTGTATCATTTTAAAGAGAAAAGTGATACACCACTGCTTTTCTTAAAGTCTTTTTATTTAACCTATTCCTTTCTGAAAAAAACTGGTTTCCTGATTTTTTTTGGTAGACGTATGGTTTTCAGAATGAAAAATAAAATTCATTAATTTGCCCGTTGTTATGGAATTGGGTATTATCAAGGATTAGAAACGTAAGAAGCAGATTTTGTTTTGTAAAACATAATCAGTTTTGACAGTTGTCTACCTAGCCTAGTTGTCACTTTTGATATTTCTACGATAACTCAAAATAATTCAATATTATAACTATCACAAAAAACAAACTTCATATGGAATTTGGGTACTTTTCCTTTATTTTGGGGATAATGGATAGAAAAATCATAAAATGAATTTAGGACAAAGACAAAGAAATTAATTTATTGTGTTATCGGTGGTATACCTTACTTCCTTTAAAATGCCCAGATTATTCAACCTTTTCAGATTCCGTTGGTATTAACCTTCTGAATTCTATATTGAAAAATTCATTTTTCTAATTATAAAAAAAATAATATCTTGAATTGATTTGAGGTTCTTCAGAAACCCTTTTGTTAAATGTGTACAAACTAAAACATCACGCTTGAAAAATACATACCAATGCCCCAGAATACAAATGGATGGAAAAAGTTATGCAACCCAAATAACAGCACACTAGTGTGGCTTCCAACTCGCCGATAATCGCTCAGCTCTGTTAGATACAAATACGGTGGGAACTATATATCCAGTGGAGGTGCGTTTCAGTGATGGCAAAGCTTAGCATTGATTGCTTCATAACTCAGTTATAAAGCCAGATCTGTTCAGTGATTGCGCAGTTACCGGGTCGATTCAAGTGATCACTGGATGGAGATCCTACCGCGCGATGTCTTTGACACTCAACGTCCGCAATTTTCAAAATTTGGGGTTGATTGGAGTTTCATTCATTTAAAACACCTCCAAGTTGGCACTGAAGTTTCAGCAGTACGCCATTTTTTTGCAATCTGTTGGACTTATATCAAATTAATTGCCATTTAATCTTGAATTTGTTAAGTCATCATTAAGTTGACAATGAGTTTTTCTGTTTTCACAACCTTGAGGGGTATAAATTGAAAATAAATAAAATAAACAATAACAAATAAAATATTAACGCTTAAATTAGTGACAGATTAATGTTTGTGAAAGGAATTGGAATGTTTGAAAATTATTCGAAAAAGTCCAATAATAGTAAAACAAGTACTGGAACAATTTATTCAGCAAAAAATATATATTTTTTCACATTAGCTTAATACATTCTCAACTATTTCAAAAAACTTTTACTACTATTTCTTATTTTTTTTTTTCCATTAGCTTTATATATTCTCAACTATTCCAAAACTCAATGTATTATTTCTAAGAAGATATACAGTTTGATTTGAAGAATAGAAAAAATACTAACACATGGAAAAAACATTGCAATTTCAAATAATGTCACTCTAAAATTTCCAGAGGATTCAACAAAAAAAATGAACCTCAAAGTTTGAAATAGATTTTATAACGAAGACGTAGGTTGATAGATCATTTTGTATAAACCTCGAATTCTATTATCAACTATTATCTTGAATGCTTTCCAATGTTTCAATGTAACTGATTGAAATCACAAGCAAGAAATAAAAAACTGGGTATCTTTCGGTTTTGTTTTACTATAGAATTCCTGAAGATATCATAAAATTGAACATTCAGATCAAAAAAACACTTCGAAAATACAGAAGTTCACCAGCTATCGAATAAAGGCTAGAATAAAGACAATACTTACTTTGGTTTCAATACCAACATCAAAATAATTACTAATAATTATTTATATAGTTAACCTTTGAATTCGAGAGAAATCTGACATAAATCTGATTAATACCAAAAATGAAAGAAGCATGCAGGAGGAAATAAAAATATGAAATTATTGAAAATTAATTATTAGCGATTTTTTTGTTTTGTGGATACATTTGCACTGTATCATTTTAAAGAAAAAGTGATACACCACCGCTTTTTCTTAAAGTCTTTTTATTTAATCCTCATTCCTTTCTGAAAAAAATCTGGTTTCCTGATTTTTTTTGGTAGACGTAACGGTTTTCGAATGAAAAATAAAATTCATCATTTGCCCGTTGTTATGAATTGGGTATATCAAGATTAGAAAGAAGAAGCAGATTTTGTTTTGAAATAATCCAGTTTGCAGTTGTCTACCTAGCCTAGTTGTCACTATTTGATATTTCTACGATAACTCAAAATAATTCAATATTATAACTATCACAAAAGCAAACTTCATATGGAATATGGGTACTTTTCCTTTATTTTGGGGCATAATGGATAGAAAAATCATAAAATGAATTTTAGGACAAAGACAAAGAAATTAATTTATTGTGTTATCGGTGGTGCATACCGTACTTCCTATTAAAAATGCCCAGATTATTCAATCCTTTCCAGATTCCGTTGGTATTAACCTTCTGAATTCTATATTGAAAAATTAATTTTTCTAATTATAAAAAAATAATGTCTTGAATTGATTTAAGGTTCTTACGAAACCCTTTTGTTAAATGTGTATCACCTAAAAACATCACGCTTGAAAAATACAGTACCTAATAAAATAAAAGATGGAAAAATTTGCAACCCAAATAAAAAAGCAGGGTGTGGCTTCTAACTCCCCTATAATCGCTTAGCTCGGTTAGATACAAATCAGGTAGAAACTATTATCTAGTGGAATGGTCAGCAAGCGTTGCCACTTCTAATAGATTTCTACTTTTGGGAGATTTTCACCCTTTTTCCAGAAAATTTTAGAGGCCATTTTTTTTTTAGTGATTTTGAGATTTTAATATAAACTTTCAATAAATGTAAAAAATGATAATTAATATAAGTATTGTAAAATTATTTTAATCAATAATTTTTTCTTTAATTTTATTGATAGACTTTAACGGGTATTTTTATTCATTTTGTTTCCAATATGAATCATTCCTTTAATGTTAAGAATTTTGGCATAAAATAAGCTTTTTTAAAGAACAATAATAATAAACTTAAATACAAAAAATATTTGCAAATTGCAAACAAACTTTTCCAGGTTCAACTTAAAAATGTAAAAAAATATTCTCCAATTCAATAGATTTAAAAACGAAGATCGAAAAAATTTTTTTAAGAAAAACGTTTCTGTTTTTAATACATGCCAAAGAAGGTCTGAGGGATGTTGGGTCTTCACAAATTTTCAAACCCGATTAAAAAATGATTGCAATTTGGACAAATAAAATTTTGTATAAAAATCTATGTAAAGATGACGGAAATTTAAGATCTTTGTCTTTAATTCTATTTTTCAATTAAAAAAACAATTTTTTAAAAAAAATTGGGATGGGGGAATTTCCATTGGTTTTTCTTGGGGCTATTTTTAAGATTTATATGTTTAGGTTCAGTCAATAAATAAATAATTAGACCAAAACCATGGAAACCATTAATCCCCAACCTCTAACCCCTTCGTATTTTCAGTTTTTTTTGTAAAGTGTTTTTTTGGATTTTTAAATTTTTCAGTAGATTCCAGTAGATTCAAGCAAAAAAAGTAGATTGCCAAAATAAATGTGCAACGCTGCGTGTCAGTATGGCCCGCTTTAGTCAATGCTAAGCAGATCCGTTCAGTAATGTCAGTTACCGGGTCGATTCCAGTAATCACTGGATGGGATCCTACAGCGAAAAATTCCCGACACCCATGGTTTGGATCCAATGTTAAATCAATCAACGTCGGCAATTTCCAAATTTGGGGTTACGGATGGGTTTGATTCATTTAAAACACCTCCGTTGGCACGCAGTTTCAGCAGTACGCCTTTTTTTGGTTTGTTGGACTTTAAATTAATTGCCATTTAACCGACCCTTTCCCCGATGTCTTCGACGCCATGGTTGGCATCCAATTTCCCCAACGTCCGCATTCCCAAACTGATCCTACCGATCTCTTGGGCACCATCGTTGGCATCCAAGTTCACCCAACGTCCACAATTTTCCAAATTTGGGGTTTACGGATGGGTTTTATTAATTTGAAACTCGAAAAAATGGAATTTGAAAATGAAATGAAAGAGCAAATAGAAAGGATGAATGATGGAAATGAGAGAAATTTTGGGAAGAATGGAAGAAAAAGAAGATGTAATGAATAAAAAAAATAAAAAAGGAGTGAAAAAATGTGGAAAGAATGGAAAATAAAGTGTAGTTGACATTAGAAGGAAGTAAAAGGGAATTTTACAAATGCAAAACAACTAGAAACAAAAAAGGGGCAAAAAGAATGAAGGAGTTTTATATATTATCCCAAAAAAATATTCCTATTTATAATCAATTAAAAAAAGACAAACAAATAAGAGATATATCACAATAGATATTAGTATTAAAAATGAAAAGGTTAAAAAAATACATAAATATGCTTAATAAAAAGATTTTAAACTCAACAGAAAGACACAAATATAAAATTTATCACAGAAAATGAAATTTTCAATAAGGAAAAAAAAATCGTTTCAATCAAAATAAAAAACAAAATCAAGAAAAAATTAAAATTTTAGAAGAAAAGATCAAATCTATGGAACAAAGAAGATTAGACACTAACGTAGAAAATAGGATTATTATTTTCCCGTCAAGGGGTAAAATGAACAACAAATTTGATGGTAAATAAAAAAGTTACACCCCATCCTTTATAAAATAATAAAAAAAAACAACATATAAATTCCCCTTTTTAAGAACTTAAAAAGGGGGTTTAGGAATATTTATTTAATCAACCTTGTATATGGTTCAATAGTCAAAGAAAAAAAAGTTAACAATTCCAAGATTTTGAAAACTAATTTTTAAAGAATATTGGGGAAAAAAAAGCACAGTTAATTATTAGGGGACAAATTACAATTGGGAAAATTTTGAAAAAGCATAAATTATAATAATTATGCAATACAAATGGGTTTTCAATGGCCCAATATCTAGATCCCATCATGAGGGAGGAAGAAATTGTAGGAAATATTAGTAGGCATTTTAAACGAAAAAATTTGAGATAATATATATGCTTGTAGTAAATAAAACAAATTTCATTTCCATAGAAGGAGAGAAATTTTAACAAAAATAAAATTAGGAATAATTAATTTGGAAGGTTTAACAAATTTAATATGTAAGTTAGGGGAAAAATAATTTAATAGATACTGTTTCAGAAACATTTGAATAAAAAAAAAATAAAATGGAAAATAAACTTAAAGAAAAAATACATCATTGAGAGGAAAAACAGAGGAAACAAAATAACAATGAATTGAAAATTGTAGAAAGAAAAAAATAATATTGAACAACAAATCAGTTATACTGAAAACATAAAATTTGAAACAATTATTAGTACAGATCAGATAAAAAAGAAAAAAAAAAAAAATATATTATGAAGGAAAAATATAGAAATGGATGGTAAATAAAATGAATTTTGAAGAAAAATAAAAAGAAACAAAAGAGTAATATATTTTTGTATAGAAAAGTGCAATGGGGAAATTAAAGTGAAAATGATAAAAAATAATAATGATGAATATAAAAGAAATATGACGATGATGATAATGAAGGGTTATTAATAAAAAATAAAGGTATATTAATGAATTATAAATAAATATAATAAGTTAATGATGTATGAATAAAAAATTTAGGAAAATATATGCACAAAATAAAATAAATGAATTGAGATTCAATTATTAAAATATCCAATTCAATATAAATACTGAGAATAATTAAAGGAAGAGATAGGTAAAATAAAAAAAAAACTGAGTATAATTGAAAGGGTACCAATAATTATGAAAATCGAATGAATATTAAAAATATATATCAGATAAAATATAAATATTAAATATATCAAATGTCATGAATGAGGGTTATCTTTGGAAAGAATTTTTTTTCTTGAATTCAAAGGACCTCCAAAAAAGTTGGTAACCTGAAACAAAAAGAAGATGTAGTATTGATAATTTGGAATAATTAAATTGATATTCAAATTTTACTAACTAGTTTTAAAGTTTTGAAATATAAATTTAGAGAATTTGTTATGTTTAAACACGTTGAATATTTATAGGTTGAAAAAAAAAATTATAAATAAAACCCATAAATAAAATTTTTTTCTATTTAGTAATCTATGCTATGTTTTTTTTAGGTTTTCTGAAGGTTCAAAAGTTTTCTAAATTATAAATTAATCATACCTATGTTTGAAATAAACATGTTTTCAACATTACAAGCAATTGGAATAATGTTAAAATTATAGAAACCAAATTTTAGTAATATAATTTTGAGCAAACAGATAACAAAATGTTGAAAGTTCAAACATTCTGTATATGAAATTGATCTAAAACAATAGCCAATGGGGTGCCGGAAAGATCTTGATGCAAAATTAGGAATTTTGAAAATATGAAAAGCAGAAACGTCAAAAGAATGATTTTTACGTCTTGTATATAGTATGTAGGGTAGTTAGAAATGTTTCAAATAAAATAAAAAAGGTGAAAATAATAAAAAGTAAAAAAAAGGGTGCGTGAAGATCAAAAAATTCGAGAAGGAAACAAAGGATGTTGGTATCAAGGGAAAATCCCAAATGAAGCAAGGAGAACAGGTAATTTTAAAGAACGGAATGCGAAAATTAAATTTAAAAATCATCAATATTATTAGAAAAGCAGTTATTTGACAGACAATGGGAAATACTATAAGAAAAAAGCAGATGAAAGTTTCCCATGCAGGTTAACACCTTTTTCATTGGAATTTACCAGTACGAGGCGAAACAGTCGAAAAAGGGGGGCGAGTTTCCCAAAAAAAATGGGAGAAACCGAAACACTGAACATTCCCCTTTTAAACAAGAAGTCCCAGGCATTTTTGAAACCATAAGAAGTTACTGCGTGCAGTTAAAATAAAACTTTTAGAAAACCCTTTTTTTGGGGGAACTCGTCAGAATTTATATTGACCACATCACCGATAAAACTAGATTAAATTTCACTTTCAGTATCCCATAACTTACATTTCCTGTATATATTTGCTATGAAGCACTAATTGGTTATTTATCGCAAAAAATAGGTAGTATTTTTTCCTGAATGAAGGAAATTATTATTTGGTAAATTTTTGCATTTTTTCAAGTTTGAAAAAAGCTTGCATTTTCTGAAATTTACTCCAAGAACGGCAGAGGGCCCCTACTGTAGAACCAACTTCGGGGGTTCCATGGCGTATCGTTGAGTTAGCTGTAATAGTAAAACAAAACGAAAAAAAAAGCAAAAACAAAAAAAAAAAATATATTTTTTTTATGATGGTTTGGTTGGGAAAAAAAAAAACAAATATAAAATAAAATAAAAAGAAACCAATCAATTAACAATTGGCCCAACGCGGGCGAATATATTTTAGGGCAAATGAAAAATAATCATAACAGATTTTTATGTTTAGAAATTCGTTGAATATTTGAAGAGTTGAAATAAGAATTATAAAATAAAAAACCCATAAAAAAAAAATCCGTATTTGGTAATCTATGCTGTTATTTTACAGTTTTCCTGAAGATTTTACCGTTTTTCTGAAACCTTATATAATATTATTGAAATAAACATGTTTTCAACATTCAAGCAATTGGCATAATTTTAAAATTTAGAAACCAAATTCTACTAATATATTTTGAGCACAAGCAGATAACAAAATGTTAAAAGTTCGAACATTCATAGGGTGGGTCTGAACACAATGCCAATGAGATGCCAGGAAGGATCTTGATCAAAATTGGGATTTTAAAAATATGAAAACAGAAACGTCAAAAGAAGATTTTAACATGTCGTATATAGTATGTAAGGTAGTTAGAAATTTTTCGTAAATAAAAACTGTCAAAAGGTGAAAAAAGAAAAGTGCAAAAAAAAAGGTGCGTGAAAATCGAAATTGAGGAAGGAAACAAAGGATGTTGGTATCAAGGAGAGAAATCAACAAGCTAAGCGAGGGGGAACAGAAACATAATTTTTGGAGAACCGAATGAAGAAAATTGAAAATTTGAAAAATCAATCAATATGTATAAGAAAAACATTTATTTGCCAAGATAATATGGAAAATACGATAAAGAACAATAGCAGATGAAAGAGAAATCAACAAGCTAAGCGAGGGAGAACAGAAACATAATTTTTGGAGAACCGAATGAAGAAAATTGAAAATTTGAAAAATCAATCAATATGTATAAGAAAAACATTTATTTTGCCAAGATAATATGGAAAATACTATAAGAACAATAGCAGATGAAAGATGATGGATTAATCTTACCTTTTTCATTGGAGATTTACCAGTAAAAGGCGAAGTCACAGTCGACAAAGGGGGTGCAGTTTCAAGAACGGGAGAAATCCGAAACACACACAGGTATTTTTTGAAACCATAAGAAATAACTACAGTGCAATTAAACTTAAAACTTTTGAAGAACCCTTTTTGATAGAACTTTTCATGAATTACTATAATGACCAGATAACCCATGAAACTAGGTTTAATTTCACTTTTAGTATCACATAAATTCACATTTCCTGTATATATTTGCTATTAAGCACTAATTAGGTTGTTTATCGCAGAATAGGTAGTAGTAAGTTTTTCCTGAATAAAGGAAATTATTTTGATGAATTTCTGCATTATTTTCAATGTTTGAGCAACAATAAATTGCCATTTTCTGGAATTTACTTCAAGAACGACCAGAGGGCTTCACAGTAGAACCGACTTCTGAGATTACATAGGCGTACCGGTTGAGTTAGCTGAGGTGAAGGAAATGAGGTAACAGAGTAGATGGAAAGAAGGTAAAATACATAGCCGGAGATATTAAATATTCATATGGGTAATCATTTGTCAATATATATTAAATAAAATTCAAAGGGGAACTAGTTTGAAGATTTTGAAAGTAGTGAAAATAAAAGTAAAACAAAAACATAGTAAAAAAAAAACAAAAATTATATTTTTGTTATGATGTCTGTTGTGGGAAAGTAAATAATCAAATATAAAATAAAAAAAAAACGAACCGCAATCAAGGCATCATAACAATATACAGAGTGGGCCATTGAAAACGAAACAGCGGCAGAACCATATTATATAAAAACGCTCTAACACATCAACTACATTTTCGAGGAGGACATCGTTCGCGATGAAATTCACCCAAAATACATTCCATCCCTCGGAGCTGTGACCACCACCCTAAATTTTGAATGACAACATATGGCAAGTGATACCTCATTTGAGAGGTATTTTCCTTCTATATCAAACAACTAAAATTAATTAATTCTATCGATTCATTTTCGTCATATAGGAACTTGAAGTTGGGAAATCACTTTTTATTCACTCAATCAATAAAACAATATCTGATAAAGCAACTGTCGCAGTAATTATTATTGTCAATGAACTAAATGTTGAAACTGTCGACCACCCATTTCCATACAATAGTACAAGTTCTGTTCGAAACGAGACCTACATTTCGTAGTATTTCCGGCGTTATTCGACGGCAATCTTCAATAATTCTCCTTCGTAAATCTTCCAGAGATTCTGGTTCGGTTGCAAATATTTTGTTTTTCAAGTGACCCCACAGGAAAAAAGACGAGGGGTTAAATCTGGAGATCTGGCTGGCCACTCTTAAAGAGCCTCTTTCCAATCCAACTTGGGAAATAACTTTTATTCACTCAATCAATAAAAATAACATGTAACAATGCAACTGTTTGAAGATAATTATTATTGTCAAGGAATTAAATTTTTATTTCATCCTCATTTACTTGATCAAAAGAAAATTTCAAGGTTCTTAATATCGATAAAAAGACGTTTTCCTTGAATTCGACTCAAATGCGAGTACAAAAAAAAAAAACATGTATGAATAATTGTTTTCGCCAAATCGCAATTTTGGATCTATCATTATCAAACTGATCTTTGATTGAACGACATTAGAGTGAATTACTTGACTGCTGAATATATTTCCCAATAATGGTGTATACGGTCCAAAGAGTTGAAATTATAAAATTTTTTAAGAATGATGATTGCGGTAACTGTACAGCTAATTTGTTCAATGAAACGCATCCAGATAAACTTGTTGCTAGAAAATACGTTCTAGAATTAGTGCAAAATTTTGTCAAACTGGCTCAGTAGCCAACAAGAAACGAGACCAGAACGTGAATTTCCGCTGAGAAATAGGAGTTGTTGAAGTTTCAGGACAAGTTCATGCAGACCAACATTGAGCACAAGGAAATTGGCTGGTGTTACCAATATCAGTAGATCCGGTATCCTCCAAATCCTGAAACATCATAAATTCCACCCCTACAAAATACATTTGGTACACCAATTAAATGAAGATGATTTTGATAAGCGACAGGAATTTTGTGAAATTATGACTACGAGACTAGATGCTGATGAGAATTTCCTTTTCAACATCTGCTTTCCTGATGAGTCTACATCATTTTTGAATTGACTGTGAATCGTCATAATTGTCATTATTGGTCAGATGCCACCCACATATTTTCCACGAAATCCATCTCAAACTCCCCTAAAACTCAATGTCTGGGACGGTATTTTTGGGGACCGTTTGGGATTGGACCAGTATTTCTCGACGGTAACCTGACAAGAGAACTTATTTGGAATTATTGAATGAATTTGTTTATCCACAATTAAGTAGACATCATTGAAAATGACGATCGTTACCATGAGACACTTGATATTTCAACAAGACGGGGCACCTCCACACTACTGCACAGCCTGTTAGGGCGTTTTTGGATAGAATGTTTCCTGGAAGTTGGATCGGAGAAGAGGCTCTTCAAAGACCAGCCAGATTCCAGATTGAAACCCCCTCGACTTTTTTTCCCGTGGGTCCTTGAAAAACAAAAAACTTTGCAACCGAACCCCGAATCTCTGGAAGATTTACGAAGGAGAATTATTAAAAAAAATGCCGTCGAATAACGCCGAAAATACTACGAAATGTGAGTGTCGTTTTGAACAGAACTTTACTTTTGGAAAGGGGG
>JAFIRS010008132.1:0-19388 GCA_018342105.1 Gonioctena quinquepunctata
GGTTAGGTGATTGAAGAATATGAAAGTAACGCTGATGCTGTTCGAAGGTTATGCACCACACTCTCATGCATACTGAAATGAATGCGCGATCCCTTTCCCATCGACTAGCGTTACAAGGTCAACGAGAAATGAATCCCCAAGGTCATGCAAACACCACACTATCACCAGGGCACTTCAATGTCAATGATACACGACCTTCAACCTCCCCATCTCAAGGTTACAGTGGGGGGGGGTCAAGATCAAATGCAATGGGCTGCAATTGGGGGGGCTAGGGGGGTCAAGGTCATGGGGAGGGGGGTCAAGGTCATGGGGAGGGGTTCCTAGAACCGGCTATAAACCACTACTTATAAGCTTCCCCGATAAGCTTGAATTTGAGTAATTTGACAGTTTCGTCTTCTGTCCACCCGTCTAATTTTGAACGCAATTCTAACTTTTCAAAAAATTTCTTTCCGCGTCTTTCCCAGAAAAATCATCTAAGGTAGTAGCTACCATCCCTAGCGAATACATGGCGGGCACCCTCAAGCTTGTAGGTGCAGTCGTCGAAATCGGGACATTGCCTCCAATGGTGCTGGTACTCGTCGTCAACGTAGTTGTGTTAGTAGTTCGGGGAGGAGTAGTAACCATAATCTTACATTAAATTATTAGCAAAAAAGCAACTCCCACCTACCTTTCTTTCTCTGAAAAAAACCTCTATAATTCGAAGTAGCTCTTTGTATTGACTTTTCGAAAAAAAATTACTTGCAATTCTTCAACTTGATGCAATACTTCCATAATCAAACTCAAAACTAATTGTTTTTACTTTAGAAAAAAAAAATTGGAATGTGAAAAAGTTTCCCGAATTTTCTTTTCCCGATATAACATCTATAAAAAAAATGAAATTCACCGTTAGTACTGAATATATCAAGCTAACAGTTCTAAATCACCCTAATATACTTTATTATTTCTATGTTAACGAAAAATCATCAAACTTCTTGGAATTCCAACAGAGATTCTAAAATCCGAAGAGGAAGGTCCCTTCTCTCTAAATTTCCCTGTATGTTAACTCAATAATCTAACCAGAATAAAAACAACAGCAATAAGCGCCAAAACTCAATTAGAAATGATGAACTTCTTCCGTCGGTAAGAGTCCGTCGGCAAAACTATAATTATTTTATTTTCTTTACAGGGCTATTTTGGGTGAAAAAAAAATGTTTCATCATATTTTTTTCTTGTCCTACCTACTAGTAAAATCTATTCAACTAATAAGATTTTTACCAAATTATCAAGAAAATTCGAGATATTTCTTCAATGTCTTATTCCGAGCTACTTCGAAAAAACCGATAAAAATTATTTGCGCAGGGCTCCTTTCCACTCACAAAAATATACCGTTTCACGGCACACTCTTCAAATGAAATTATACCTTTAATAAAAACTCCTTTGATCACATTTGGGCCTCACTAAATGAACAGACTAAATAAATTCAATTAACGTTATTTATTCCTAGCTTTCTACAGTAGAACTACTAATCTCTTCCTCAGAAAAAAGTCAAAAATTATCCCACCGCTGTCACCATTTGTTACATCTGCCCTGTGTAGTTCTACTATATTGATGTTCAGGGCAGTGTATTTTTAATAAAAATACATTCCTTTCACCCTCGTAGTCCAAAAAGACATCAGTTCGGCCTGCGCGCGAAGGCAGGTCCTTAAGATCTTACTATGACTTCTCTGAGGAAAGAGAAATGAAAGGCAACTTAAAAAAAAATATCTATATAATAAAAAAGGTAAAAATAACCATAACAAACAAATTCTTGATTAGAGAAAAACGGCAATAGTATCAAAATATTTTAGTGAAAATACATATAAAAAAAACACATAGACATGATCGAAATATCAATTCCTGGAGCTTAGCAAAATGTGAAGTATTTATTTCCAAAACACATTTGTATTCATTTAATGAATGGAGTGGAAAGAGACGAGTACCCTGTATCGATTATTCTCATTTGCAAAAAGCGTACTGCAAAACTTACAATTGAAAAGAAATCCTCCCCAGAGATTATAACTGGTTAGTTACATTAACATACAGCTTCAAATCGCTTACCCTGTGAGCTGAGCTGCTATTCCGTACCAGTGGCAGATAATCCAGAAACTTCATCAAATCCCTGAATTCACGAATTGTTTTCCAGTGCACGATCACCGTCACTATTTTCCGTTCCGTAGCGGGTTCTACGCTGAACACACGCGTGTACTAATTACCACCGAAACGATACTTAACCCTTGATCCAGGGCGTCGCGACGCAACCTCGCCTTAAACTCTCGACGCGTTTTCGCCGTCTCCCCGTATTGCCCACTTGACCGTCCGATTCCGCGAACCCTGACCGACTCCCTTGCCCGCCTCCAAAATTATTATTTACTCCCTTCGTTTCTTAAAACGTTCAATTAGGCCCACCTTTTAATCCCAATTTTTCTCTTACAGCCCCGCCTTCAATGCAATGGCGTTTGTAGTTTTTTTATTTTATTATCCCTTCAACGGCGATCTGTATAAATCCCACGCAAAAATTGGTTATCTTAAAGTTTCCAACTCAGCGTTTCTCAGTCGGGCGAGAAAAATGATATTTTTTCTGCCTTGGGTGGTCCTACTTATCGTTATGAATAACCCATTGATCGTTTCATCAGTCTAGACAATTCTGTAACGATTCTGTATCTGCAGGTGTCTGGGCAGGAGTATCTCATTTTATTTACCGATATGATTATTGAAATATATTTCCAATCGTATACTCGAAAATATTTGCTGAACGAAATATGTAATGAACTGAGTTCGTTTGTACAGGGTACTACATTGTGCTTACGAAACCTTAAAGAAATGCTGAACAGTGTATCCTGCAATTGCGGTCTAACCATGAGTATGTTGTTTAAGGAAACCCCTGTGCTTGTTGCCGCAGATGCGTCAAAAATTACCCCTTTTGTAGTAAGAGAGTCCTGATTTTACACCCCGTGATGTGGTAAATAATAAATATTCCTTTCAGGTCCTTCCAACCCCATCTCATCCACTTCAGACAAATGCCCCATGTCAATATATTCTCGCATAAATTGATGATATTGATTTTTTATGTATGGAGTTTTTTCTAGATTACGTTCAGTATGCTTCAACCCCCTATAAGTCATTTTGAAAGATTCGCCCAGTTTCCCAAAATTTGACCTAAGTGAAAACAGACGAATAAGCACAGATATGCCTTCACGTATCTTTGCCCCTTGAGTTTATGAACCCTAATTTCGAAAAGACGTGCATAGTCTACCCCACCATTGAGGAATGGACGACTAGAAGTTACCCTAACCTCTGGAAGATCGCCCATGATGTATTCGACGCTTTTAAGTTTCGCGCGAAAACAAGTGATGCATTTATGTAGAATTTTCCTGAGTGTTCCACGCCCTGACAATACCCAATATTTTAATCTTATGACGGAAAGAAGAGCTTGTGCTCCTAATTGCATATGCTTCATGCTTCATGTGTTCGTGACGGATAATAAGGTCCGTTGAATTATGTTTTACTGGCAGAATTATTGGATGTTTTTGATTATACTGAATATCCGCACTTTTTAGCCCCCCCCCCCCAACCCGCATTATTTCATTTTCATCTAGGAAATTGATGATATTGATTTTTTATGTATGGAGATTTTTCTAGATTACGTTCTGTATGAGGTCGTAATATAAATATATATTGGTTAGGTAAGCTCATTTTTGTCTGTATAAATGTTATCAAAGTTTATTCAACAACAAATTTCACGGTTTTGGAGCAACATTTGTTTATTTTTTGGTTTTGGGAAATTTTTAAAATGTTTTTAATGGAACCTATAAAACCTCTTCGAAGTCCACATTACAAGCTTCAGAAAATGCTTTTGAGAAATCTTAATATCACAAACAAGAGTTTTTGAAGCATGGCCTAAAAATTGAAATTTGTCATTTTTTTAAATTATCCAATATTTTGACCACTGTATTTTTTTAAATAAAATTTTAAGATTTTTTTCATACGCACACCTTCTCAAGTATTATTTTAGGCGTAAACTGTGAAATTTTTAGATGTTTATCTTGAAAATTGAAAGAATGCCAGATCTTTAATTGATTTTAGACAAAATTCTACTTTGACGTAACTTCATATATGTACTATTCCTATTCATATTTTTTCTACCTTTGAAAACATGACAACCCATTAGATACTTTTTTCTTCTTTCATTTGAATTTTTGTTAGCTCAATTTGATCAATTAGATCAAAAGTTATAACAAATTAAGTGAAGCGCTCTCGTGGTTACTTACATGCTCCTCGAGCGATGCACTTCAGTGTCGCCGCCTCACATTTTCGTAAATCTACAGCTTACAGTTATTATTTTGAAGAAAAAACTTTACATATATTTTGTTTATGTAAAATATTCGATTGTTTCAAAAAATAAATATTTTTTAAAATATATTCAATAAACAATGTGATTTTGCAATTTATTTGTTAAATGATAAATTAAGCACACATCTTACGGTTAGTAACTTTTTATATGTTTTTCCTGTAGGAATAAATTTGAATTAAGTGTGTCTACATTTATATACACCCGGAGACTCTCCAGAGCAAACATAAGAAGTTGTCAAAAGTAATGTCATGTATGTCACCTAAGCGAATGTACGAATGAATGTTTTGAGTTAATAAGACGAATCAGTGTTTTCTGTACCAAAGGTATCTTTTTATCGTTAATTTAACATCTGGTTATGGGCCCAGACTACCAGTACCATCAGTAAACCTGCAGTTGAACTGTTGTGTTCATGATATTGATTAAATTTCCAAACGAGTGAGGGGCGTTAAAAATGTCATACCAGTTGCCTCCGATAGAAGAATTAAAAGGGCGCGAAAATTATGATACGTGGAAGTTCGCAGTACAAACCTATTTGGAACATGAAGAACTTTGGGATACAGTTAATGGTACGGAAAAAGATGACAAGAAAATAACCAAGGCAAGGTCAGAAATCATCTTGCTAGTTGACCCACTGAATTATGTTAACGTTCAAAACACAAAACACCAAAGACGCGAAAGAAGCTTGGGATAATCTTGCGGCCGCGTTTCAAGATTCGGGACTCACGAGGCGTGTTGGACTTTTGCGTACTTTGATAACCGTTACACTAGAAAAAAGTAGTTCGGTTGAAGATTATCACAATTATCACAACCTCACACGAGTTGTCAGCTATAGGCTTAACAGTCAGTGATGAGTGGATAGGAACTACTTTGTTGGCTGGACTTCCTAAAAGCTACAAGCCTATGATAATGGGTATTGAGAATTCGGGCGTTAAAGTAAGTGCAGACTCTATAAAAACTAACCTACTCCAGGATATTTCAGTGGTTACCGGTTCTGATACGGAGCGAGTAGTTCTAAGTTCAAAGGCAAGGACAAAATGTCTTCAGAGAGTTATCGCAATATGTCAAAAGGCGTACGTTGTTATAACTGCAACCAGTACAAACATTTTTCCCGTCAGAACAAGAAAAGAAGGGACAATAAATTCAAGAACAGAAGTGGGAACAAATCTGCATTATTTTCAGCATTTTCAGTACATAATAAAAATAATGCTTGGTATTTGGACTGCGGATGTTCTGCACATATGACAGCAAGTTATGAAATACTTCAGGATAAGAGAAAATCAACAAAATTAACAATTATTACTGCCAATAATGAAGAAATGAGCACATATATCATGGGTAATATAAAGCTTCCCTTATCAGTTGGAAGGGAAAGCTCAGATGTGACTATAAACGATATTCATTTTGTTCCACAGTTGAAAGTCAACTTGTTATCTGTAAGCCAGATTGTCAGTAAAGGCCACACTGTGGTTTTTAAGTTTGATGGTGCTAAATTATACAATTCTTCAAAAGAAATAATAGCATCTGACACACATGTTAAAAATTTATTTGAATTAGACCTTTCACCTATTGATACATGTGGTTTTGCAATGATACGTGTTTCGTCAGAGAAATAATGTGAGTTATGGCATCGACGTTTGGCACATGTGAATGCAAGCAGTCTGAATAAGTTGAAAAGTGGGGTTGTTTATGGCATGGACTTTCCGAACAATTTCCCATCAGATCTTACATGTGAAATTTGCATAATGGGAAAAAGTCACCGTTTGCCATTTGAATCCAGTAAAAGTCAATCAACGGTAGTACTGGAGCTAGTACATACAGATTTATGTGGTCCGTTGCAGGCAAACTCATTATCTGGTTCAAATTATATACTAACATTTTTAGATGACTTTACCCATCATACAACAGTATATTTTTTGAAAAATAAAAATCAAGTGTTCGAATATTTCAAAACATATTTGAGTTTTGTTGAAAACCAGACTGGACAGAAAGTAAAGTGTATTTGAACAGATAATGGTGGTGAGTACTGTAGTACAGAACTGAAGAATTTATTCAAGAGTACTGGTATGCAACATCAGCTCACGTGCCCGTACACACCCGAACAGAATGGGGAAGCCGAGAGACTCAATCGCACTATCATTGAAAAAGCTCGTTGTCTCCTGATTGATGCAGAACTACCAAATGTATTTTGGGCCGAAGCTGTTTATACATCAGTCTATCTTATGAATCGTTTACCAAGTAGATCCATTGATAAAACACCAGAAGAGCTATGGAGCAACAAGAAACCTACAATAAAGCATGTGAGAATATTTGGCTGCATGGCATATGCTCATATTCCTAGCCAAAAAAGGAAGAAGTTAGATGCTAAGGCTACTCCGTCCATTCTTGTTGGCTACAGTTTGGAATCTAAAGCATACAGATTATATGATCCACAGCAGAATATTGTGTATCTCTCACGAGATTTACAGTTCGTAGAAAATAACACTATTGGAGAAGAAAAAAGAAGATGCAGTTAAAGAGAAATATCTATTTTGTTTTTCTGAACAGGAACCTACTGCACAAACAAGGAAAGATTCTGAAAAAGCAGATTCGGAAGAAAGAAATGAAATGGACATCAGTGAGCCAGAAAATGGATCATCAAATGGATATGTGGATGTTATTTCTGATGTAGATGGTAATCAAAATGATTCAGACTATCTACCAGAAATGGAACTGGGAGAAGAAAATGCACCTCCAGTCCAAAGGAATCAGCGAGTGAGAAGAGCACCTGAAGCAATGAAAGATTACGAATTTTTCGTTACTTCCTTATACATAATCAATTTCTCATAACTATTCCGGTTATCTTACGGTGGAACGGGTCATTAGTCACGGCCGATCGTGAACTATGGGACAGCGCCATCATCATGAGTTCGTATTCTGTCAAGTTGGACGAGTTTTGTTATCGTGACAGTTGTATTCATGTCGTCAAGCTGTGTTTTTTCCAAGTGTTTTTCAATAGATAAAAACCAAGAACAGTTTGTGAAAAAACCCAGGTAGAATTGGTGATTTGTTCGAACCGAAGGAATAATCGATCTCTTTCTTGATTTGAACGTCGAGATAGGCAGGTGCACTGAGTAAATTGATTTTGGTACGTACGATCTATAAGTTGAATAAGTTTCACTGCTGGAGTTTAGTTGAGTAATATTATTCTCTTTATCTTTCAATTAATGTTGTAGCTGATTAGCATTTTCTTCTTTTTCCTTAGGCTTGTAATATTAGAATTCTTGGTTATACCGCATGGTAATTTTTGAAGGTTAAATATAGATATTTCGGCCATTTTGACAAATCATTCATACTACATATTGTGGCTAACGTAACATCTGTTCGAATATTGGGAACTGATTTTTTCATTGGAAATCAGTTCTACGCTTTTGCATTTTTTAGGTACCAGTTAATTGGTAATTTGAATGGACTAGAGCTTATTTACCTCACACAACCAGTGGATTGTTCCAAGGATTCCAATTGAAGCGAAGGGCGTATTTGATTGTTCTGGGACAGTGACTAATAGGACGGCTCTCTGGTAAGCAATTTTCTTTATTTCATAACTATATGTTTATGAGAGTAATTTTCTTTTCTCTTGAGAAAGAATTGCTTACAGAGAGAGTTGTACCTCTGGCCTAACGGTCTCAGAACACTCGATTCGATTCAATATATGCCTCAAGCGTAAAGTTGATTTCCGTTTAATAAATTTCTTATATCTATTACTCCATTTAATTCCCAGTGTAGCTTATTTGATTTTGATCGTTGCAGAGTCAATTCACTTCAGTTACTACCTTGTCGCCAAGAGCAGGAGATTCATTCTAATTTTGAGAATTACCTGTTTATCGATTTGAAAGGGAATTGCCGCCCTATTTCAAAATTATCTTTATCTAAGAGAGTTGTGCCCACTGAAAGACGTGAGGTCTCCCTCTTCGGTTTATCTCTGGAAATTCTTCTATAAAAAGAATTATTTCACTTTATCTTTTCTAAGAGAGTCGTGCTCACTGAAAGACGTGTGTCTCTCTCTTCTTATCTTGGCTGAAGAGTATACTTTTACTCTGACTATTATCTTGGTTCAGAAACCCTATATTTTTTGTAGCTTACTAGAGTATTTTGGTTATAACGCTATATTTTCCTTTGGCACTTGCTTTAAAATAGTATATTTTTGCACTGGCAACATTTAAATATTTTGCTTTGAAATAGTAGATTTTTTCTCTGGCAATTTTATAGTGTTTTGCTTTAAAATACTATATTTTTTCTCTGGTAAAATTTCAAGGAAATTTATATATTTCTTTTGAAATACCTTTCCTCATTGAATTTTTTTTACCCTTCTGGTACATAGAATCACCTTATCAAAACTTACCTGTTTCAAAATTTAACTGAATTTGAACATCACGTTTTGGGTGAGGTTTGTTTTGTTTGGTTTTAAATTTTGTTCATTTTTAATATTTTTTTTTTAATTATTAAAATTAACTTATAAATTTAACTCCAGAATAGCAGATTGGATTGCTATTTATTATCTTTGTTCTTTCACTGTAACTTTCCAGTCTTTTATATAGACTGAGATTTTGATTGTATGCTATTATTTGCATCTATCTTTTGACTCTTGATTAAAATTTGAAACATAAAACTTGAGGCTCAAAGGATATCCTTCGTTCTCCCCTTTTTGTACATATTTTGATTCCTATCATCTTCTTCGCATGATATATACCACGGAGGAACCCATCTACGGAGACGGAAGGACTAGTAGCCTGGGAGGTCTTACAGCACATCAATATCAGCACTGGTCCGTGAAGATCAACTAAATTCACGCCGATAAGGGGGTCTGAAATCAACTATCGAACCACCCAAGACCATCTTCATCGTAACCGCTGAAACCAAGTTCCTGCTAGAACCGCTGAGACCAGCTTCAAGAAACTAGCCTTCATCTCTTTCATTCAAGATCTCCAAAGGTATATTCGTGGTACCAACAACTGGAGGAATCATAGGTGTAAATGTTCGAGTTTTGATCAGAGTCAAAAATACTGGTTTTATGTAATTATTATTTTTTAAAATTCCAACTGGAATAAATTTGTTAAGTTGATTTATTGCATATTTATTTGCCTTCCCATACAAGCTAGGTAACATTTATTTAATTTTATTTATCTTTGACTTTTGTCTTTAGCAAGTCTGGCGCCCAACTCTTGAACTAGTCAAGTTAATTAATGTATAATTTTTTTAGTGGACAAATTTGATTAACTAGGAAAAGTCATTAATTGAACCTTACTCACGGCCTAACCGTATCCATCTGAGCAGCCTATCGGCAAAGTGATTTCACCTTTTTAAATTTGAATCATATAATTTAAAATCTGGGGTTCAGAAATAAGGGGTGTTGCAACATATTCTGCAATGCACATGATGATCCACTTACAGTAGAGGACGCTCTCAGTCGGCCAGATAAGGATAAGTGGTTTCAAGCAATGCAAAATGAATATGATGCTCTCATTCAGAACGCTACTTGGGACTTAGTGGATTTACCACCCGGAAAAAGGCCGTTAAACTGCAAGCGGGTTTTCAAAACCAAAGTACAGATTGGAGATATGCCTCAGTATCAAGCTCGACTTGTAATAAAAGGATGCAACCAAAGAAAAGGTATTGATTATCAGGAAACATATTCCCGTGTTGTCCGCTACAGCTCGATCAGGTATTTGCTTGCTTTTGCTGCAGAATACGACCTCGAAAAAATTGATCAGCTTGATGCTGTCACAGCATTTTCGCAAGAGGATTTACAAGAAGAAATTTATATGGTCCCTCCAGAATACTTTGACCAAACAACCAAAGTATGTCGATTAAAAAAATCGTTATATGGGCTGAAGCAGGCTAGTCGTGTTTGGAATCAGAAGTTAAACTCATTCTTGAAAAATATAGGTATGAAACAATCACAAACTGATCCTTGTATTTATTATAAAATCACAAATGAGTTGAAACTTATGCTTGCAATCTATGTCGATGACATGATACTCTTGTCAAATAATGATGAGGCAAAAAAACAATTGAAGTGTCAGTTGATGAACAATTTCAAAATGAAAGACATTGGTTCAGTGAAATCTCTACTAGGATTTCAAGTAACAAGAGACAGATCCAACAGGAAAATTTGGATACATCGAAAGGATCATCTTCACAAAGTGTTAAAAAGATTTAACATGGACCAAGCTAATCCAGTAGGCACCCCAATGTGTGCAGGTGAAGAATTAACAAAAGAACAAACCCCGTCTGCTGCAGCACAAATGCAGGACATGGAAAATACTCCCTACCAGGAAGCAGTTGGTTGTTTGTTGTTTGCCGCTCAAGTTTCAAGACCGGACATAAGCTATGCAGTAAGCTGTATGAGTCGTTTCAATCAGAATCCAGGATCAGTACATTGGACAGCCGTCAAGCGTATATTACGCTACCTAAAAGGTACCGTCCATCACCAATTGGAATTCAATGGAAATAAAATTGGTGACTCAGACATAGTAGGATACTGCGATGCTGATTGGGCGAATGATTCAGAAGATAGACGCTCAGTAACAGGGTATATTTTCTTAAAAAACGGTTCCCCTATTTCTTGGAACACCAAGAAGCAGTCAACAATTGCCCTAAGCACCACGGAAGCTGAATACATTGCTTTGTCATCTGCAATTCAAGAGGCATTGTGGCTTCGTGGTTTGAGTCAAGACCTAAATTCGGATTCAAGACCAACGTTACTTCATGAAGACAACCAAGGAGCTCTAAAATCGGCCATGAATGGAAGTTACCAAGCACGTACAAAACATATGGATGTACGTCACCATTTTCTGAAGGAAAAAATCGAAGATGGACTAGTGACGGTACAGTATGTGACCACCCAGTCTATGGTGGCATATTCATTCACCAAGCCTTTAGAAAAGTCTGAGTTCCTGAAGTGCATCAGGAGTCAAGGACTCATTTCAAATAGAGAGGGTGTAGGAATAAATTTGAATTAGTGTGTCTACATTTATATACACCCTGAGACTCTCCAGAGCAAACATAGGAAGTTGTCAAAAGTAATGTCATGTATGTCACCTAAGCGAATGTAGTTGTACGAATAAATGTTTCGAGTTAATAAGACGAATCAGTGTTTCCTGTACCGAAGGTATCTTTTTATCGTTAATTTAACATCAATTTCTAACATCATCACTGATGTACAGTTACAAGTTTCCGCAATCTCCTAACTTTCTGGAGCTGAAATCTAATATTACTCCAATAATACAAACACATTCAATAGAAACCGAACCTACCTGGTAGAAGAATCAAAAGTTAAACTCCAGATGTTTGACTGTCTCTCCTCTCTTTCTCGTAATTATCCGATATTTTGCCCCCTGCATTATTTCAAATAAAATTTTAAGATTTTTTGCCACTAGCACACCTTCTCAAGTGTCATTTTAGGCGTAAACTGTGAAAAAATCAGATGTTTATCTTGAAAATTCAAAGAATGGCAGATCTTCAATAGATTTTATAGAAAATTCTACTTTGACGTAACTTCATATATGTACTAATCCTATTAATATTTTTTTCACATTTGAAAATATGACACCTCATTGAATAACTTTTTTTTTTCATTTAAATTTTTGTTAGCTCAATTGGTTTGAAGTTATAACAAATTAAGTGAAGGGCGCTCCACGAGCGATGCACAGTGTCGCCGCCTCAAATTTTCGTATGTTAGAAACAAAATTTGCAGCTTACAGTTTTCATTTGAAAGAAAAACTTTATATATCTTTTTTATGTAAAATCTTTCATTCGTTCGAATAGCACTCAGTTTTCCAAAAAAATATAGTTTTTTAAAGATATTCAATAAACAATATAATTTTGAAATTTATTTGTTAAATAATAAATTAAGCACACACCTTACGGTTGGTTACTTTTTATATGTTATTCCTGACATCATCACTAATGTACAGTAAAGAGTTACCGCAGTCCTCTAACTTTCTGAAGCTAAAATCTAATATTACTCCACCGACCTACCTGGTAGAAGAATCCAGAGTTCTCCAGATGTTTTACTGTCTCTCCTCTTTTTCTCGCGATTTCATTATTTTATTTATGTTTCAAAATACTTTTTTATCATTGACTATTGAACCGTTTAAAAAAGTTAATTATTGATTACAATTCATCAAGAAGAATGAAAACACAATGAAAATTCAATTAAATGTCATTTGTTCTTAGTTTGCACTGAAAACAGTAGGATGTGTTTTTGGGTTTATTCATGTATTTCGAAGAATGAAGTTCTTATTATGAAACATTCTTTTTTTTATTCACGATTATTATATATTATATTACAATCACATTATATTACATTATATTACAATCACGATACGAAACAATTTTCTGCTTTTGAAAAACTAGATATGGTCCAGCACGTGGCTGTAGGAAGAATGGTTTTCATTGCTCTCCAGCATGTATTTATAGTTTGCAGTGGAAACGACTGCACTAATTTTTCACCGATAGATGACAATGAAGACTCCGATGAAAATTGGAACCGATTTGTTTTCAGTTTCGAATTATTTCGAATCATCATTTCTTTAAATATTTACAGGAAACTATCAATAAAATCTCAATTCTCATAGGAAATTCGTAATAAGCACATTCAAAAACTCACTAATGCCAATTATCTTGTGGAAAACATTATAACTAACAATTTTAAAATTTTAGTTTTTTTATAACTAAACTCTTTTCATAATAGCTATTCTAAGAAACACATCTGATGAATATTAATATAAAATATATTTTTTTGACAACGTACTGGAATTCAGCGGTCCACAAAAATATAAAAGTATGGCTTTTTCTTTCGAAAATCGGAATATATAAAAAAAATAATATTGCAAAACAAAAAAAAATATTTAAAATTTGGAGTTCAAAAATTATCCTCTGCATCATTTACGTTTCAGATTGTAAAGTATTGAATACAACAAATGTTTAAAATATATGTACATAAAAATCGGAGATGTTTTGGTGGGTTTAGAACTTTTAATGATTTTTTCGTCTTATTGATTACTCAAGGGGCGTGGATTGGTGTGTTTAAATCATGCTATCCATATAATAAAAATGTCTTTGTAAGCGCAATACGTGAGAACGGCTGGAGCGATTTGGATAATATTTTTTGCAAATTTTCGTAATAGCCCGAGGATGGAAAGGGCCCATGTTCCTTCCCCGGGCGTATCCACACAAAATCTTTTTCATTTTATTTCAACACTCAAATCAAACACAAATTTTTGTTGTTGTTTGGAATAGTGCGACTAAGGTTTTAGGGAAAGAAAGGTATTTTAGAAAAGTTATTGGATTTGGGAAAAATTTAAAGTGCTCTTTTCTAAGGGATTTTTGAAGACCATAACACGATTTGAGCGATAGATAGGCGTAATTCTTTGGTCGTGAAAAAGTTTTTAGGAATATATAATATATATATATATATATAAATATATATATATATATATAAATATATATATATATATATATATAATATATATATATATATATATATATATATATATATATATATATATATATATATATATATATATATATATATATATATATATATATATATATATATATATATATATATATATTTATATATATATATTATATATATATATATATATATTATATATATATATATTTGGAGTTTTCTTGGGTTTCAGATTCGATTGTATTAAAATGAGAAGAAAATTACATTTATTTAAACGTTACGCCCTCGTTCGGGGGCATCTTCCGTAGAATTTATTAGAAACATTTAAAAACATTTGAATCTGAAAATAAGATATTGGTTTGGATAACATCATATGTAGAAAGTTAGGTTGTGTCTGAAAATAACTTTAATTACCTTTTGGGTTACGTACCTTGGTTTTACCATGCTTGTGTTTTGTTACCAACATGAGTTGGATTTCGGGGCGGTGTTAAATTTGTTGTACCATTGTTTTAACAGAAAACTTTCAATATTTTGTGGTTTGTTGTTTTGTCAATTGTCATTAAAAGCGCCTGAACGACGTAGTGTGGAACTATTTATAGTTATTTTGTTTGTTGTTGGTAGGCCCGTAGTACTCTCTGCTGGGATGGTGTAGTGTACGTGTGTGGGGGTGATATGGGTGAACTAATAATGATTTGTTTCAGCTGGTATTCATTTATTTGTTTTTAAATTAGAGTGTGGTATATTTGGCTCAAATTGTTTTGTCTGTGCGGTTGTTCATGGCTTGTTTGTTTTGTTTTATATGTTCATTTTTTGAATTTTTTTATCTTTGTTTTTCTCGTATGTTAGTACTTTTATGTTATTGAAATTGGGGTTCTGATTTTCTGTAATAATGTGTTTGTTGAGAGCGGTACTTGCTTGTTTAGCATATTTGTGGCCATTTATTCTATTACATAATAGTTGTGAGGTCATTCCGATATAGACTTTATCACAATCATTACACGGGATGCTATATACTAGGTTTGATTTTTTCATTATGGGGTCTTGGGTTTTTAATGGGGTGTATAATTTTTTCAAAACGTTAAATGATTTAAAACTTGTGGAAGCACATTCAAAAACTCACTAATGCCAATTATCTTGTGGAAAACATTATAACTAACAATTTTAAAATTTTAGTTTTTTTATAACTAAACTCTTTTCATAATAGCTATTCTAAGAAACACATCTGATGAATATTAATATAAAATATATTTTTTTGACAACGTACTGGAATTCAGCATTCCACAAAAATATAAAAGTATGGCTTTTTCTTTCGAAAATCGGAATATATAAAAAAAATAATATTGCAAAACAAAAAAAAATATTTAAAATTTGGAGTTCAAAAATTATCCTCTGCATCATTTACGTTTCAGATTGTAAAGTATTGAATACAACAAATGTTTAAAATATATGTACATAAAAATCGGAGATGTTTTGGTGGGTTTAGAACTTTTAATGATTTTTTCGTCTTATTGATTACTCAAGGGGCGTGGATTGGTGTGTTTAAATCATGCTATCCATATAATAAAAATGTCTTTGTAAGCGCAATACGTGAGAACGGCTGGAGCGATTTGGATAATATTTTTTGCAAATTTTCGTAATAGCCCGAGGATGGAAAGGGCCCATGTTCCTTCCCCGGGCGTATCCACACCAAAATCTTTTTCATTTTATTTCAACACTCAAATCAAACACAAATTTTTGTTGTTGTTTGGAATAGTGCGACTAAGGTTTTTAGGGAAAGAAAGGTATTTTAGAAAAGTTATTGGATTTGGGAAAAATTTAAAGTGCTCTTTTCTTAGGGATTTTTGAAGACCATAACACGATTTGAGTGATAGATAGGCGTAATTCTTTGGTCGTGAAAAAGTTTTTAGGAATATATAATATATATATATATATATATATATATATATATATATATATATAAATATATATATATATATATATATATATATATATATATATATATATATATATATATATATATATATATATATATATATATATATATATATATATATATATAATATATATATATATATTATATATATATATATATATTATATATATATATATATTTTTGGAGTTTTCTTGGGTTTCAGATTCGATTGTATTAAAATGAGAAGAAAATTACATTTATTTAAACGTTTCGCCCTCGTTCGGGGGCATCTTCAGTAAATTTATTAAAAACATTAAAAACATTTGAATCTGAAAATAAGATATTGGTTTGGATAACATCATATGTAGAAAGTTAGGTTGTGTCTGAAAATAACTTTAATTACCTTTTGGGTTACGTACCTTGGTTTTACCATGTTGTGTTTTGTTACCAACATGAGTTGGATTTCGGGGCGGTGTTAAATTTGTTGTACCATTGTTTTAACAGAAAACTTTCAATATTTTGTGGTTTGTTGTTTTGTCAATTGTCATTAAAAGCGCCTGAACGACGTAGTGTGGAACTATTTATAGTTATTTTGTTTGTTGTTGGTAGGCCCGTAGTACTCTCTGCTGGGATGGTGTAGTGTACGTGTGTGGGGGTGATATGGGTGAACTAATAATGATTTGTTTCAGCTGGTATTCATTTATTTGTTTTTAAATTAGAGTGTGGTATATTTGGCTCAAATTGTTTATGTCTGTGCGGTTGTTCATGGCTTGTTTGTTTTGTTTTATATGTTTATAATGTGTTTTTTAGTTTTTTTTTTGTTTTTTTTAATAGTTGTGAGGTCATTCCGATATAGACTTTATCACAATCATTACACGGGATGCTATATACTAGGTTTGATTTTTTCATTATGGGGTCTTGGCTTTTTAATGGGGTGTATAATTTTTTCAAAACGTTAAATGATTTAAAACTTCTGGATATGTTGTGTTTGTTTAGGATGTTTTTTATATTATCCGATAGTTCCGGTATGCAGGGAATTGTGGTGTATGTTGTTGGTTTCTCAGATTTTTGTTTTGATGTTGTTTTGTTATAGAATTTGTGTGTGCGTTCTTTGATTATTCTGTTTATCTTGTTAATTGGATAGTTGTTATTAGTGAGCGTTTTTCTAACTTTATCTAAGGCCTTTTCTCTCAGTGATGGGCTGCTCAGAATAATTGCTCTATCTGTTATGCTTTTAATAACACTTTTTTTGTGGCACATGGGGTGGTTAGAATTATAGTTCAGATATCGTCCTGACCAAGTCGATTTTGTGTACCATTGTGTTTTAATTTTATTATGTTCGTTGAATAGTGTGAGGTCAAGAAAATTGATTGTATTGTTTTTTTCTGTTTCGATGGTAAATTGTAACTTGGTATGAAATGTATTAAATGCATTTTGGAGTTCGTCGATTTTATTAAGGGGTATGGCTGTAATACAGTCATCAACGTATCGTTTATAGAACGGGAAGTCAAAACTTAAATTATAATAACGGTTTCTTCTAGATCTTCCATTATCAGTTGTGCTACTGTGCTCGATATTGGGGAACCCATTGCACATCCATTAGTTTGTTGGTAGAATTCATCTTTGTATTGGAAGTAGTTAGTGGATAGTGTGTGTTCTATTGCTGTTATAAATTCTTTTTTTGAGAGTGGAGTGTGTTCTTCTAAACTGTGCCATTTTTTATTTATAATCTTTTCGACTAGGTCATTCGGGATGTTTGTATATAGTGATATGACGTCCAGTGATACTAGGATATAATTGTCTGGAATGCTAACTGTGTCAATAAATTATTTAAAGGTGAACGAGTCTTTTATGTAGTAGTTGTTTTGTCCTATATTTTAGACATACTATTGGCTAGGAATTTGGATAAATTATAAAATGGTGACTGTATACTTGATACTATTGGTCTAAGAGGTCGATTATCTTTGTGTAGTTTTGGTTGCCCGTAGATTTTTGGAGATGTTGCGTTGTGGATTATTAGTTGGTTTACCATTGTATCTGAAATACATTTTTTTCTATGCCCTTTCTTTACTAGGATATTGTTTTGATTTTGGTATTTGGTTGTAGGGTTTTGGCGAAGTTTTTTGTATGTGTTTTTGTCTTGGAGTATAGTGTTCATTTTTTCTTCGTATTCTGTTTTTTCCATTATGACTGTCTTGTTGCTTTTATCAGGTTTAATCACAATAATTTGAGGATTATTTTTCAGGAAGTGTTCAGTTTTCTTTAAATCTTTCATAAATTTTTTTTGGGTTTTATTATTGTGGAGTCTATTATTTTTAATTTTGTTTTCGAAGTTGTTTTTTCTCATATTGTTATTCATTTTTCTTTGTTTTTTATTTTTTTGGGTTCCTTTTGGTTGGGAAAATTTTCCAATTTTTTTTAGGAATGTTTGTTTCGGATAAGTTAGTGATCCAATTCGAGTTGTCTATTGGTTTTTCGTTTTTTTTGTTTTTGTTTATTAGTGTGTTGATTTTTTTAATATTTTTTTATTTAAGTTTTTGTTTTTATGATAAATTTGTATTTTTTTTTATATGTTTCAAAATGGTTTCCAAGGTACGTACCTTTAGGTTTGACAACATCCATTTTGATATTGAGACAGTTTGGAAATATATTCATGTTTTTGCATTGTAGTAAAAAATCCTTCTGTTCTTCTGTTTGGTGATAAGTTTTTTGTTTTGAGATATCTTTCAGTTGTGATGTAACTTGTGGGCCGTATTGGTTTGCAATTCTTTGGTAAAAGGGCATTTTTGGTGCTAGGTGATTAAGCTTTTTCACCCGTGCTTAAATATTTTGGGTATAGTGGGTTCTTGAATCTTGGTGATTGTATTTTTGGAGTTTTCTTGGGTTTCAGATTCGATTGTATTAAAATGAGAAGAAAATTACATTTATTTAAACGTTTCGCCCTCGTTCGGGGGCATCTTCAGTAAAATTATTAAAAACATTTAAAACATTTGAATCTGAAAATAGATATTGGTTTGGATAACATCATATGTAGAAAGTTGGTTGTGTCTGAAAATAACTTTAATTACCTTTTGGGTTACGTACCTTGGTTTTACCATGCTTGTGTTTTGTTACCAACATGAGTTGGATTTCGGGGCGGTGTTAAATTTGTTGTACCATTGTTTTAACAGAAAACTTTCAATATTTTGTGGTTTGTTGTTTTGTCAATTGTCATTAAAAGCGCCTGAACGACGTAGTGTGGAACTATTTATAGTTATTTTGTTTGTTGTTGGTAGGCCCGTAGTACTCTCTGCTGGGATGGTGTAGTGTACGTGTGTGGGGGTGATATGGGTGAACTAATAATGATTTGTTTTAGCTGGGATTTATTTATTTGTTTTTAAATTAGAGTGTGGTATATTTGGCTCAAATTGTTTATGTCTGTGCGGTTGTTCATGGCTTGTTTGTTTTGTTTTATATGTATCATTTCTTTGAATGTTCTTTTTATCTTTGTTTTTCTCGTATGTTAGTACTTTTATGTTATTGAAATTGGGGTTCTGATTTTCTGTAATAATGTATTTGTTGAGGCGTACTTGCTTGTTTAGCATATTTGTGGCCATTTATTCTATTACATAATAGTTGTGAGGTCATTCGATATAGACTTTATCACAATCATT
>JAFIRS010008133.1:0-19385 GCA_018342105.1 Gonioctena quinquepunctata
ATATATGGACCTTTGGCCCTCGCACAAAATACTTGGAAGCCATCAACAAATCCCCAAGCATATTGCTCGATGATGAATCTCTCAGGTATGCGGCAGGCTGAACAGCTCCTCAGCAACTCTAATCAAGGAAAATCTGATGCATTAGTCAGTCTCAACAAGAGAGCACTGCGAACTGAGAGGACATCTCAGGAAGCTAGAGCTAGAACAGCATATGTTGATTCTATGAGAAAATATCAGAAACTCCCCTATATTCTGATAGAGTGTGATGCTATACAAGATTGAGGAACCTGGGGATATACCAGCCCCCTAATAAGATTTCTACTGAATCTCCAAATTCCTTAAGAACTTGCGGCTGAAGGGGCTACAATATCAGAAAGAGAAGGAGCATTAGGTAGTAATGCATCTGTCACTACAAACTGAACATTATCATGCTCAAACTACAGCCTACTATAATTGAAACCGAAAGTTTTGAAGTAGCACAACTAAACTTGAAAAGCCATTACTCAAAAATGTTTATGCATACTGTTACAATAACTGAATGAATATTTCAGTGGTGTATTTCATGTGCTTAAATTTTCTATGGAGACGTTTCTGAATGATCGAACGAACTTATCTGTGAAGTTCAATGAAAATGAAATGTAGCATTCGTTTCAACAATATAACCCGAGTGCAAACCGTGCACTGGGTTCAAACCATACGCTGTATATCATTTCACATAATTATTTTCATCATGATATGTCCACCCTCTTTGATATGCCACTATTTTGAAATTATTTTGGGAGTTCATCCAGATTATCTGTAAATCCTCAGGTATATTTTGTTATATACCATACGTCGTGAAGAGCAATTGTGACTCCAACTGTGGAAGGAGGAGAGTAATATATACGCACTGGAGGCTACTTATAATACCAATAGAACTCTGGACGTGAGTTTTTTCGATCATTCGGTTTTGTCACCCCTCCAGTCCCCGATATCCCAATATTACTTTCATCAAACCACGAAGATGTTTGCAGCTAGACATTTCCTCTTATGTTGTGAAGTGCTACAAGAAATATCGTTATTCTTCTTCACTAATTATATTAAAATCCTGAAATGGGCAAGAAATTGATGAATTGGAAGACAAATCGAATGAGACAAGTAATTCAATATATTCTTGAAACAATTCGATTCGCCTATTGGTTTCATTCTGTATATAACGACTGCAGGTTCTTGATGGATTTATACTTTTCCAGAAATCTCAATCCAAGCATTCTTACGCATCATTATTAAGATCATTCATCAATTTCATTTTGGAGTGTGCGAACTTGAATACGCCTCTGTCTTTGGCAATTAATCTCAAGGAGGCTCCATATTGATCTGGTGACAAATAATTCAAGGTTTTCTCGATTTTTCTTCCCGAGTATCCACCTGTTCTGCAGTTTGCTACCCACTCAATTTCACAGTGTGTGTTTCTTCCACGTACATTCTAGTGTATTATTCCAATGATTCAATGTAGAATTTCCCACATGGCTGTACTATTTCAATGCAGCACCAGGGTTTCTTCTAATTGAACCATTCCTAACGATTTCCTCAAACGACCAGGTATTCTCACAGAATGCTCTCCTTTGGCTGGTGTTGTTTATATGAATTCCCGCAGAATTTGATGTTTTTTTATCTCACCATCAACAGAAAATCCATCCAAGAATGAATTGGTCTTATATATCCCCAACGAACTCTTTCCATCAATCGAAGTATTTCGACGTATATTGGTATATTATCTCCAGTGACCATTCGAAGGACGAAAATGGACGTCATTGCGAACCAGATCTCTCCCTTGAACGGTCCTGCCACATTTAGAACAGTATTTTTCTGATTGGATAATGGTGCTCAATTCCTAGATTTTAGTACTTCTGATATTCTGCCAAGCATCTACTTCATACTATCGCTTCATATCTTCTTCTGAAGCGGTGATTCAAGATTCGGGCAATCTTGAACGAGTTTCAATTTTTTCTTCAAAAAGATTCCGTCGGCACAGAAATTCTTCATTATATCGGTCATTACAGTTTGATTCAAATAAAAAATGGTTTGGTGTCAAGGCTCCACTGATTTCTTGAGGAATAGAGGCCTAGAGTTGACCATATTTTCAACCTCCGAAAATAGTGTGTGGAGTACTTTTGCAGAGAAGTTTCCACTGATCTGATTTATCGATTCCTCATTCCATCAATATTGAAAGCCGCAGGAGGGTAGAAATTCCACCTCAATTTTTTTAGGGATAGCATCGTGTTTATTATTTCTTGGTTGATTTATTCGTTGCGTGTAGCTCACTGTCTGCCCTCTAAAATTTGATCCATTGTCGCTGGAGATCGCGGCTGGATTACCTCTTTTCACACAAAAACTTTGTGTCGCTAATATGGCAGACTTTATTGTCATATAATTTGCTGTGAAGATGAATGACATGAACTGTAAGGCACGTAAATGAAACTCAATAATCAGTCCACAAAAGGTAAATGGTCTGACATAGGATTTTTTCCTCTCATTGGTAACTCAACCATTATAAGTATGACTGGTAATGCTTTGAAAAATTTGCATTTCTGTTCAATTATCCAGTATCTCCGAAGAATTCCAATCATAACTATATTTCCATTTCGAGGTGTGAATTGAAGCCCATATTTAAGTCGTCTGGTAATGCAGTAAACTGAACCACCATATTCGTTCTGCCTTATAAATCCAATCAACAACAACATTTTTCAAAAAAGGTATTTTTTGGCATCGTTTCAAGAATCTCAACACTCAAGCAGTTGTCCTAATGAGTTTCATCCAAGATGAGAATCTGTCACATTGAAAATAAATAGTTAAGATTATTGCCCAAAAAATTCCCTTTATATTTCGGATTTGTGTACTATGTTTTCTTTCAACTGATTCGACCAACATTCCGGTGGATTTCGTAGGAATTTTGGCCCATCAGCCATATAGGAGCCGATCGTACATCCGAACCATCTCCTGTGGCTTCATCGGCAGTATTCGTTTTTATTGGGACACAGCTCCAATTAGAATGACTCAAATTATCGGAGATAGCTTGATTTCTATTTAATACGTACTGTTTGAATTTTATTTTATCAGAACGTATTCAACAAATCATGATTTCAGAGTGAGTCCTCATGAAAGATGGATGTATTTATATTTCTAGTGTATTTTTTATGCAGCTAGTGATTTTTCCAAATATGGCTCCATTGGCGGTATTAGAATGAATTGAGTTATCTAGGATGAATTGAGAATTCTATTCGATACGTACTGTTCGAATTTCATTTTATCAGAACGTATTCAACAAAGGATAATTTTCGAGTCAAGCCACTTGGAAGATTAGTGTATTTGTATTTCTTGTGTATTTTTCATGCAGCTGGCTAACTTGCTTCCCATGATTGCAGCTTGTAATTCTGTACGGAAAATGACGCTAGATTTCTGAAAACCACATTATTCGAATTTTGAAGATATGAATATTTCCGTTACAAAGTTGCTTTAAATTCGTAGATACACTACAGTGGCATATTCAAAGAGTAGCATTGAGGTACCCCAATGACATGAACCCCAGTTCAGTCAACCACTTTTTCAAACGTCCCAGTTTATTTACATTTTGAAGATATGAATATTTCCGTTACAAAAATGCTTTCGAATCGTAGATACACTATAGTAGCATATTGAAAGAGTAGCATTGAGGTATCCCAATGACATAAATCAGTTCAGTCAACCAATTTTTCAATTTTTCCTTCGAGTTCTTTCTTCCCAGCCAATCTTGTTACGCCATAAATCTTGTGGAAGAATTCTTCTCTTCACAATAGAATCATTCAATAATTCTACTGTATCAAATATACTCATAACAACACTCAGTACCTTCCGTTTGCGGAATTTGAATTCATTCCTGTCCACAATCACTTTATATTCCCAACACTCTTTAAATTGGCTAATTTGCATCCAAAGGACCTCGCACCGCATCAGTGAGAAATTGGCTTCCGGTTAATTTGCTCGAATTTTTTATATACAGGGTGTTTCCTAACTACGGTACAAAACTTCAGGGGGTGTTTCATAGTGTATCCAAATCGGCCGTATGAATAATCGATGCATACTCGATTTGGTCAATATATTCGAAAAACTCTCTTCACAATGGCCATTTGAAATTTTGGGAAAGTTATCTTTAGCGCCCTATATAATCTAAACTGTTGAATTTAGAGCGGTGGTGCAATGAAGACATTCGATCAGCATCACGAGTTATGCAATACAGAGTGTTTCCTGACTACGGTACGAAACTTCAGGGGGTGTTTCGTTAGGTCATTTGACAAAAAAAAGTTCCCATGAACATATGTCCGGAGTTTCTTCGTTTCTGAGATACAGGGCGTTGAAGTATAAAAAAAAGGTTTATATAAAATATCCTGAATATCCTGAAACCGATGAGGTTGAAATGTGGGACAGCTATTTGAAGTAATAAGACAATTATTTGGCCCTAAGTAGGTCCAGTGGCGTCTCAGTGGGCACCACAGCCAACAATACTGAGAAAAAAATTATTTTCTCCTTTTCAGTGCATTTGAATATAAGCGTGGGTTCTAAAAAGTTTTTTATAAGCGTGGTAAAAATACAACTTTTTGGCCTCTTGTGTTTTTTTTCATATTTAGCTTAGTTTTCAAGAACAAAAAAAATGAAGGCACTCTACAATCATGATTACCTGCTATGGAGACCAGCTGACAGTGATAGTATTATCATATCAGTAAAAGTCAGAGTTGTCAATTAGCAGTGATTCCATCATGAATACTTTTACTAACTCTGAAATGGCTGACATGCACTTTATTTATGGATTAGCAAATGGAAATGCGGAAGAAGCACGGAGAATCTACCAGGATAGATATCTTAACAGAGTAATTCCATGTGCTAAAACATTTAGCACGCTACATGCAAGATTATGTGAAACTGGAAGTTTTAATAAAAATGTAAGTGATGGAAGACCAGAAACTGTAACAACGCCTGAACTAGAAGAAGCTATACTTGATGCGATAGAAGAAGATCCTCCAAATAGTACCAGGAATATTGCACTGCAGCTTGAAGTAAGCCCAGAAACAGTTTGGAAAGTTCTAAAAAGAAACCTCCTATACCCATATGACATACAGATGGTCCAAGCTCTACTGCCTAGAGATTTTCACCCAAGATTAATGTTTTGCAGGTGGTTGATTCATACGATGGCACACAGAAATAATTTTTTACCAAATATTTTATTTACGGACGAGGCAAATTTTTCACGAGATTCTATTATGAACTTTCACAATAACCATTTCTGGGCCGACGAAAATCCCCACATTATTGGAGAAAGTCATTTTCAGCAACGATTTTCGCTGAACGTTTGGGTAGGAATTATTGGTGACTACCTAATTGAACCCTTTTTTTTACCAGCAAGATTATTAGGTCCATCCTACACGGCTTTTTTGCGAAATCATTCACCCATTTTGTTGAAAGAAGTACCCGTACTTGTAAGAGGCAACATGTGGTTTATGCACGACGGAGCTCCAGCTCATTTTAGTGTTCTTGCTCGTCAGCATCTCGACATCACCTACCCTAATCGCTGGATTGGACGTGCAGGACCTCAACATTGGCCCGCTCGCAGTCCTGATATGAATCCTCTAGATTTCTTTTTATGGGATCATCTGAAGGCTTCCGTTTATAAAACCTCTATACTAGATGTGAATGACTTGAGGAATCGAATAAGTGACAATTGCAATGTCATAAGGAATACTCCAGGTATTTTGGAACGTGTCAGACAATCAATGACACATCGATTGCAGTCGTGTATTTTATCAGACGGTGGACATTTCGCTCATTTACTTCAAGGTCAAAATTGTTTATTTTTTACTTTAGGTTTGTAGTTTATGTTGTCTATGGATAATTTGTAGAATAAGTTAAAGTATTTTTTTCTCGAAAACGAAGCTTGATATGAATAAAACACAAGGGTCCAAAAAGTTGTATCTTCAGTTGTTTAATCTGAAAAAATTAAATACTACAGAAAAAAAGTACTTTTTTTTTCTCAGTATTGTTGGCTGGGGTGCCCACTGAGACGCCTCTGGACCTACTTGGGGCCAAATAATTGCCTTATTACTTCAAATAGCTGTACCACATTTCAACCACATCGGTTTCAGGATATTCAGGATATTTTATGAATACCTTTTTTTCAATACTTCAACGCCCTGTATCTCAGAAACGAAGCAACTCCGGACATATGTTCATAGGAACTTTTTTTTGTCAAATGACCTAACGAATCACCCCCTGAGGTTTCGTACCGTAGTCAGGAAACACCCTGTACTGCATAACTCGTGATGCTGATCGAATGTCTTCATTGCACCACCGCTCTAAATTCAACAGTTTAGATTATATAGGGCGCTAAAGATAACTTTCCTAAAATTTCAAATGGCCATTGTGAAGAGAGTTTTTCGAATATATTGACCAAATCGAGTATGCATCGATTATTCATACGGCCGATTTGGATACACTATGAAGAATAATGATTCCTGTACGTACAGACGATATACAGGGTGAGTCCAAAGATAGCAAGTTTTTCAGTGATTTCCAAAAAAATTAGCGGTGAAATTTCATTCATTTTCAGATATTTTGTAGGATACCAATATCGATTGCGATTGATGATATTAGCATCTCCTGAATTGAACTGACATATCTATTATGTATTTTTCATGAAACTGCACTAGCCCTGCTTGTTGATATATCCAAATTCCTGAAATTCCGGAAAAGTCGGTTACAAACTCGATCGTTCACGGTGGAAGTTCACTCTGCAGATACATAAAATATACAGGGTGGATAACAAACTAGTGTCCTTCACTGATAATTTCCTTGGAGTAGTTATGATTGATATTGATATTATTGAAGCATTTCCACAAATGTGTGTTCGACAAACATATGTTGAATGATTTTGAACAATTTTCTCTGGAATATTTTGAATGATATGTATGAACCTTCATATATATACTATGTAGTGGAACGACTCGAGTGAAGGTAACAAAATCTCGAAAAATATAAAAAAATAAAACAAAATCATTGAATAACAATATTATAGGTAACTGAATATGCTCATATTTCATTACAAAAAATGTTTCGTGCCTATACAGAGTGTATCACATTCGCGTAACAATAATCAATTTCAATATTCCTTGGAGACTTTCTAGATTCTAGATATATGTTGCATATGGAATTTTAGAATGAACAACATTCGACTTCCCACCAATAACTAGCAAAACAACAAATTCGCAAAAAATTAATGTCGATTGATTGGTAATTGAAACTTTCTGTATATGGAAAGGAATACATGTTAAGTAGCCTGCTTTGAATCATTTGTGGCCAATATAATATAATATTAATTACGAAAAAATATGGACTCACACTTTCCACTTGTAAGCCTATGCCATAAAATGTTCATGTATACTATCCCGACCCTAAGTTCATTTGAAAAGTACCCACACTTGGAGAGGAGATGGACTAGCTGAAACTTAAGTTTGGTCGAATGGCTCTGGTTTGGAATGAAACAGAGCAACCATATCCATATGTTTAACAAAAACTGAATTGTCATTTTCCAATCTTTGCATATGTTAAGTTCTCATTGGAATCATATCAATTATTGAAAAAATGGCTAATCGTCACCGTTTGAATTGTTTTACGTGGGATGTTATATTCAATACACAAAATATGGGGCGACTCGATGGAGAACCAAATGAATTGAAACGAAAAATTGCCATTGAAAAACGCGACCAAAGGGGACTTCCACATGTCGCAAAAATTGATGAAAATAGAATCTGTTTGACGTGCAACCAATCAATTATCCAAGAGATTCATCACCTTCAAATGATCCAGGATGTTTGAGATTGGATATTTTAACACAATCCTCAAGGTACACGTGTCTCATTTGCAATGGTGTAGCTGATCTTCAAAGACTGCAGAGTCAACGTGTTCATAAATAAAAACATCTATAAATCAAAAAATACCCGTTCCTGTAGAATTCATCTTGATTATAGTGGGTTTTTATTTTTCATCCTAGAGGAAGGCTTAAGATATATCGATAGACCTTACGCTCTGAAAGGTCAGGAACTTCAATTATTTTTAAAAGAACTCAGAATTGCCGCTGAGCGTGAATTGGATTACGTAGACAAGAATAGTTTTTCTGATGAATAATTCAAATCCATTGCTCCGCTCACAAAAGAACAGTTTGGTGACTTATATAATCATTGTGTTTCTGTACCAAGACAAGATAGACGTAAGAGACATATTTCTAAAAAAGATTTATTGGCATTCATATGCAAACTCCAACAAGGTATTTCTGATGAATTTTCAATCATCATATTCACTTATTCAAGCCGCCAGGCAACAAGTTTAGTGAAGTGCGGAAATTATAGATGACTCGTTTCATACCCGATAATATAGGATTTACCGCAATAGCAAGAGAACAATCTATAGAACGACATGTTACTGTTTTTGCGAATCAATTGTACAATCCACAACCCAATGAACCATGGGCGATAGTTTATATAGTACTAATTTGTACATCGACAAAAGTTGAAACTTCCAGGTATTACGACAATCATATTCTCAAAACAAATGGAGACATTTAATCAAACCAGTCCTGATTGGTGGTACTGATGGTTACATTTTGGATATTTAAGGCCCATATTTCGCAGATTCGGGAAATAATGATGCACGCATACTGCATAATGAATGGAGTTCAGATGTCAACCAAATGAGAAGATGGTTTCATCCAGGTGATATTTTCTATTGTAGATAGGGGCTACCGACATGATCTCCCTTTTCTTCAGACCAATGTTGATGGTTGAACGGCTGTAGTATTAACACTATAAGCTATGTACGATTCCACACAAACTTAAATAGTTTAGTCCTCTTCAGTCTTCGGACTAGGTGTTGGTTGTTCAGTATTGAAGTGAATATGAGTTCGTCCTTCTGTTTACCAGTCATATTTTGAATTTCGTCCGTCACTGTCGTGATTTTTACTTTAGTTTAGCCACAATGAATATCCTTCATATTTCAGAACTTCATTCGAAGAGGTAGTGAATAATATTTATCTTTGATCTTTCGCACCCCTAGAGTTTAATGTGATACAGTTGCGCCGGTTTCAGGACTTGGTTATGGATCAGGATCTTGTTATGTAATGGGATTCGAAGATTATCACACGGTTCTTCTTTTTTTTTTGATGTAGTGTTTCAGTTTCAGCTCAATATCCAGATTTATACGACGGTATTTGATATTTTTTCATATGGCAAAATTGCCCCCTTCATAATGAGTGTTGGAAGATCCATTTTTTTTGTTGGTGATATTGATGTCAATTGACTCCAATGTAACAATTGGACCTTCCATTGTTTGGTTCATTATAGCAGTTCATTGATTCACTTTCAAAGAAAGTTAGGTTCTTTCGTTGTCAGGATGATTGACTCATATAAGACTGAAAATATACCGGGGTTCAGGATGGGCATTCATTTGTACCTATATATTTCATATGAAAATATTCGATTTTGTTTGGTGTCTGATGGAATGGAATTTCAATTGAGATTATGTATTTTGACCGTAACGAGCATTTCTTGTAAATTTTCTATTTGTAAGAGGTATTTTCTTGTGTTTTTCCCATAGTAGCAAAATGAAATTATTATATTTTCCTAAAAAATAGTTTTACTTCGAATAATTGAAATTATATACTGGAGTTATAGCGACATGTCAAGTGTCCATGAGATATATTTTGAAAGATACATACCAGATATTTTGAATATCTTGATTTATGCTTATTTTGATAACATAACAAAAAAATCACACTCAAATTATATGTTTTTGAAAATACTCTGTACATAACTCATGAACATCTGAAAAAAATACTCATGTTTTTCATCACTGTATTATGAAATGAAATAATCGGAATTAATTTATTTTACAAAATATTGCCGAAAAATAGATGACGTTCTGTCCTAACATGTATGGCTTATTCTTATGATACAGATTAGGGCGTTTCTATATTATGTCGAGATGTTTTTATATTTTGCTTCTTATTTCAGAAATAAGTCCTTCAAATTGTTCTTCGGATATTTTCAAATGATTTTTTTATGTATCGTTGTCGTCCAAAGCCAGCTCCTTGAGCAGAGTTCCTGAAACGCCCAACTTATTTCTTCGCAATATCCAATTCCTGATCCAAAACCGACGTTTTCTAGATTTTCTGTTAAATTCAGACAGAATATCTCTGATTCCTTCGTTTAATGATTCGCAAATAGCTACTATGCCTGCCTGGACAATTTCGTTCGCACCCATTCCATACAACTATCAAATCACTTTTCGTTTACACGTGTGAACAAAAATTAATTTCGATTTTAGTTGATCAACTGAAATCGACTAGTGAGAACGCGCCTTAATCTGAAATTTTCTGGCTTCCGAACATCTTGTTACTAATTTGGCGGTTAAAACTCTCTCAATACTACTGTGGATGATTTGGTCGTCTCCTATAACTCGTTCTTCAGTTTCCCATTTTGTTTGAGTCCTTCGTCCCGTCTCATGTTATTAATTTTTCCTTTGATTTCATCTTTCTATGTCTCGTGATCTCCCCTTTTCTCCTGTGCCTGTGTTTTCGATATGTTCTTTAGCAATCTTCCGTATGCTTTCTACATACAGGGCCAAACCATATCAGCTATCTTAATATCTGAATATTCATTGGTTCCATCTGTTTTACTTGTATAAACGTTTCGTTATTAATCCTATCTCTTCTTGGTTTGCCCTCGATTTCCGTAAGAAATCTTCTTTTTTCATTAAGTCAGCTCTTATTATTTTCTACTAGGTTTCATGTTTCACTGCCATACTTGATTCATGGTCTCACTACTTCTCTGACTTCTTGTTCTATCCTTTCGATATAAATATATGAATATATATATATATATATATAATATATATATATATATATATATATATATATATATATATATATATATATATATATATATATATATTTATTATTATTTTATTTATATATATAATATATATATATATATATATATATATATATATATATATATTTTTTATTTTATCGATGGTTATAAAGGAATATAGCCTAAAAATACCTTAAAGAAGATTTTGAAGAAATATTATTTTTTATTGAATGTTTTTTCTATTCATTATATGATTATTTGCACCTTTCCACGCTACACAAGTGCACAGCAGATGCACTGGAATGATACCTGGAAGACCATGACATATAGAGACTAAAAGAGCTTGCTTCGAATACAATGTATGATACACACTCGAAGGCGTACTTGTAAATATAAAGTGATGTCGAGGAGTGATGGCAGAAATTGCCAAATGCACATCAGAAAATATTTTCATTAGGGATAAAAAGTAGTCCGATTTCTCTTTTGATTTTGAGGGGTTTCTATTCTGGTAGCTGGCGTGAAATAAACCATTCCAAGGAAGATCGATATAGTATCTGATGGACTCGAATACTTGGTGAGAAAATACATTATATCACAGTGATGAGCGATTTTATGAAAACAAGAGCTAATTCACGTGTGAGTTACCGTATCATTTATTCTTTCGATAAAAATCATTCGCTCAATAATGGAACAAATTTGTTCTCATTTGACCCATTTGATGACAAACAATGGATCATTTCCATGATAAAGAACTCACAACAAATTTTTTCAGGGGTATCAAATTCTGAGGCGGTAATCTACAAAATGGTTCCCTGACTCGTTTGCTCTGCATCATAAGGAGTATAAACCACATGTAGTCGCTGCGAATGACCATTTGATCGATATTTTCATTCATTTCCAACAGTTTGTCGAACCACAACTCAATCATCTTTCGCTCTGAAAATTGAAAAACAAATCAATGAGTAAAAGCACTACCCAATAATGCAATAGAATTATTTGATATTTCATGAATTATTTCAGAAGTTGATAGATTTTGGTGTAATGTGCCTGTATGACATATGCCAATACTCATATGGCTATGCCGAAAGGTATGTATTATGATACAAATGACAATATTTTACCCTTAATAATTAAAGTATGATCGACTTATTTGTTGCATCCCTTCCATTGAGGTATACAGATATCCAAATGCCCGAACATTTGCATTTTAACCCCCTCCGTATAGAGTGGCTCAGAAATACGCTGGAGTGGCTGATGATTTGGAAGTTAGAACGAACTATTCCGTCAAGTTGAACTAAAGATATTCTTTAGAATTTTGAGGGTACCTCACCGTTGCTTACACCAGAGCTTTTATTCCTATGGCAGATGACACCTTCCAATTCAATTCAGAATATGTTGTATTGTCACATGTAAACAAAGCTTGTTAGACATTCGAAATTGTATGAAATCACTCAAATTGAACATATCAAAATATAATTGTCACGACATATATAAAATATTCCCAATTCACAAATTGAAACTTTAAATTATCCTCTGCTGATTGAAACTTTTGTAACAAATATTTTTAAATTTATTGTTTTTAGGGTTTTGTCTTAACGTTTACTAGGAAAGTTTTATTGTTTTTATTTTCTGTGGTAGATTATATACTTTCTTCTCGGTAAATATTATCGAGTGCTCAATCGTAGTAGTGCGTGGTTTATTAACTTAACCAGTTCATCTTGTGTTATATTGGTATGGTAAAAGTTGCAGTAAACATATGTTTCAATGGGTTCAATGTGCTGATTCTGGAATGTATAAATAAATTATAGTAAGGATGCCATATTTCCTAAATGAATGAGTCTCTTTGCTTTGCCTGTCACATATGTTTCATTCAGAAATGTTTTATATATTCTTGCTTGATATTGAAAGGAGTACTTCTGACATTTGCGTTTTAATTCTCTGTGATTTTGAATAATTTTTTCGTTCGTATTTTCAAAATAACTCTATTTATGAATCCTCTAATACTTCAGTTGGTGCGAAAAGAACTCAAAATGTTTCAGTAGTGTAGTATGTAAGGATACTTTCTGCAAAATTAGCCTCTTCTAGATTTTGTGTGGCCAGTACAAAGCAGCAGATTTGGATATGCGCCTGTATTCAGTACCAAAATAAAATACAATTCTCCACAAATTAACTAACAATATTTTTCAGTCTAGTCGAGAAGTGATTTTCCTGCGGAAAATAGTATGAGCAATAGCTCATTCGATTCGAGATGCAATTCTGAGGAAAAAATTTCTTTGTTTTTTTTTGCTGACAAAAAAATGGAAATTGTTATTAACAAAAAACGAAAACAAAAAAAAGGTTCAGTTTTTTGGGAATAACTCAAAAACTTTGAGCGATAGCGGAAATTAAAAAAAAATTGTCTTGAAAAAGGGAAAATTTCCAATGAAAAAGTCCAGACTCATTGAACTCTATCTCCATTATTTATAATTTTAATTTAACGCTGAAAATAGAGCTCCGCGCGACCGCTACGGCATGCGCGTGCCGTCTCTAAAGAGAGTACACCACATAAAATATTTTTTTATAGTATTAAATATCAATTTAAATTTTTAAAAAAATCACGATGTGTTATCAATACATGAGAAAACAAGGTTCTTTCGGAAATAAGATGTTAAGTTCATTTTTCAACAAGTCAGGCATTTCTTAATTAGACCTTATTTTTTGAACCTCTGTTTTTATAAAAAACGGCTGAATGTTCAAATAATGGCTGTGAAGAATGTTCGCTCCTTGTAGCCCTTCCTATATATATTCTCATCATGATCACGTTATAAAACTTCTTTAAAGTTATTTATTTTGTTTATTATAATTTTTTAAAGTTAACAAAAAATGAAGAATTAAAAAAAAATTGTTAAAATTTTTTATATTCATATATTCTGCTATTGCTGTTTCTGCATCAAACGAAGGCATTTAATAATATTGGACAAAAATGTTGTGACATTTTTTAAAATATCAATTATAAACAAATTCAATAGTTCAAAATTCTAAGAAGAATATTTTTGCCATTTTGTTGTCTATATAATATAACGATTTGAAAAAAAAAATTAAAAAAAAATTCTTATTATTTATATTTTTTTTATGTTGCCATTACTCAAATAATTAGTTTGGATTTCTGTTCCTTAGAGAATCATAATTGTTGTTTCTGAATAGAAAAACAAAAACAATTTTTTTTATTAAAAATTTAATTGTTAATTGAGTAATAATTATATTATTATATTTTTTCTAAAACTACTAAAAATTACAAGAACAACCATATGCAACAAAATGTCGAAAAAAAAATGTATACCAAAATTTTAGAAAAATCTATAAAAAACAAAAAAATAAATTCGAAACTTTGTTGCATATGGTTATTTTTGTAATTTTTAGCAGTTTCAGAAAACGAAATAATAAGATTTGTTTGTGATTTGTTAATAATAAATTCCTGACTAAATAAACATTTTTTTTTTGTTATTGAGAAATGCCAATTATGATTTTAAAACGAATCTCAACTAATTATTCAAATGGAAAATATAAACAGAAAATATTTTAAACAATGAAAAAAAAATATTTTTTCAAATCAACAAAATGGCATATTTTTTTTATCAAACTACTCAATTTGTTTATAAACAACTTATAAACATATGTCCCAGAATTTGTTTTTCGAATATAATTGAATGCCTTCGTTTGGTGCAAAAACAGCAATAGCAAAACATATGGATAATAATTTTTTTCTAACAATATATTTTTAATTTCAAATTTTTAGTTAAATTTAAAAATTATAATAAACAAAATGGACATCTTTTGAAATTTTTCATAACATGAACCTGTTGAGTATATATATATATATATAAGAAGGGCTCCAAGATGAGAAACATTTTTAGAGCTATTATTTGAACATTTATGCCGTTTTTTATGAAAACCGAGGACCGAAAATTAAGGACCAATAAACAAATGCCTAATCTTTAGAGTTGGTACGCATGCCGTAGCGGTCGCGCGGATCCCTATTTTCAGCGGTAAATTGAAATTATAAATGAGGGAGATAAAGTTTCATGAGTCGAACTCTCTCAATGGAAATTCCCTCTTTGAGAATCTTTTTTCCGAGTTCCGCCATCGCTTACAGTTTCTGAGTTATTTTCAAAGAACTAAACCCCTTTTTTGTGTTTTGTTAATAACAATTGCAATTTTCGTCAGCAAAGAAACAAAAAAAGGCTTTCTTAGAATTGCAACCCGAATCGAATGAGCTAGTGCTTATATTTTTTTGAGACTGGGGAGTATTTTACGTAGGAAACTCACTTCTCGACTAGTCTATTTTATAGTCTATCATATTGTACACACTGAATTTGATATTTTCTGTAATGTGATGAAAAACATTTCATTCTCAATTCTTCGCATATAAAGAGGGCCCTATAATCAATGGAATAAATCTATACAATATTCCAATGGACTAGTTCTCTGCTACTCATTCAACCCACACATCTGAAAAATACTCTTTACCTAAATGTGCGATTAATCTCAAAATCTTCAAAACGCATCGGGATAACCTCAAACTATGAAGAGTACAAAATACGAAAGAGGATAAGATGCTTTTTTTCAGTGTCCGGAAGGCTCTCCTATAGGAAAAATTCAACATATGTCGCTTTTCAACCAATAGCAAAGCTAGAATTGAAAGCCCATGAATAGTTCACTCTGAAAAAGGAAGCTCAAGAAGTAAATACACCCACGTGATTTGTGGTTTACTGAACTACAACTAAACGACGTTGGCCCCAACTGAAACGGAAGTTTTACTTGTATAAGTGCAAACAATAGGTTTCCTAGATATCTCAGAACTTCAAAGTGGACAGTAAGCAAAACAGCAAATCGTCAAGCGTAATTTTGGAAAATAAGTGTGAATAAATCGGAATCAATGGTGGGTTCACTTGATGTTTGTAGGAATTGTTGAGAGAACTACATCAATTTTCTATACAACAAATTGGACAGTATCATAGGAAAATCAGCACTCAAAATACGGAAATCTACCACAAATTGGATTGATTCGGCAATGAAAAACGTTGGAAATAAAATTAAATAACAAAACCAGGTTAGTACAGAGAGCTGTTGACGATGAGCTATGAATTATCTTTATTTGAATTTGGAATGTGTACTTTACTTTGTGTCCTAGTAGAAGAGGGTACGACATCTGGTGGTTTATTGTCGAAAGATGGATAATATTGTCAAAATCAGCAATTTTGGGTTTTCTGAAAAGAGTTGTGTGGTAGGTATGGCGCTCAGATTGCAACTTCAGTCCTTAATCAGCCACGACAGTTTATTTTTTAAATGAGTTTTTCAGTTCTTCCCCCGTCTCTTGACGTCGTTTCGATGAAGTACGTCATCTTCAAAGTAGTGGCCGGTACTGTGCGTGTCTTATTATTGGAAAAATCCATAATTGTTGTGGAAAATCCGCTGTGTCTTGTGCTTATGCTCCTGTTTATAGGTATTTAAAATTTCGTTATTATCGATGTTGAAAGGGTCTCACGAACTAAAGTGTCCTCCTACAAAATCCATTGGTTTTTGTTTCATAAGAGAGTAAATAGAGTGGTAACAGTAAACATTAGTCTTTTCAGTTCAGCAAAATTATTTCCGAATTTCAATAGAAGCATCCTAAAGGAGCGTTACTTGTTAAGTTTTTAGAAGTGACGCCTATGTTCAACTATCTGCTACAAAATTCATTAATATATAAAAGTCTCAGTTATTCAGATGGAATTTGTGGCAGTGGGAAATGAAGCTTGTGAGTGTTTGGAAAAACAATCTATAATAGTTGAATTTTTCTTCCTTGAATAGAAAGATGGATTGTTTCAGTCTCGAGGTAATATGCAAGAATATTTTTTTGGGTAAATGAAAAAAAATTAAACATTTAATTTTTTCTGGCTGTCCAAAATATCTAGGAAAAGTACCTCATGATGAAAAAACATAATTGTTTGCTATGTTAATATTCCATGAGTGCTGCCAATTTTATCCCCAGAAGCCTTTTTCCGGCAATTTCTCTGACAAAGTCGATTCGGGAATATGAATTTGAATTTCAAATGAGTATTCCGGCTTCATTCGGGGTTTCATCGCAATTATTGGCTATAGCATTATTGTAATTTTATTGTGATAGTTTGAGCTGTGTGAATTTTTTTTGCCGTAATTGACAAATAGTCAAATTTTTTCATCTTTTTCAATCGACATGTCGATTCTTGATGTTCTTTTTGTTTCTTCACATTGCATCCCCAAAGTTTCCATGGAACATTTCAAACAAAGTACTTCTGACGCAAAACGGACGGAAAATAGGATTTTTGGCAGCATGTAAAGATCAGTTTTTATTATAATTACTACAAACAAAGTTAAAAAAGGTTGTTATAAATCTGGCTTGAGTTTTTGATATCATTTCTATTGTTAATGCTATTGGGGTCTTTTTTAATATGTATCACTCCGAGGAATGTTCTTATTCTTGGATTCCTTTCTTTGCTCAAAATTTCAACGTTGTTAGTGTCAAACTTATGTTGATTTTATTTTTCGTGTTTGAATAAGGCTGTAATGTCGGTTTCTGAGTATTTGTGGGCTTGTACTCGTTTCTGCAAATATTTTTTGCTTGACCTATATAGGTACTTTCACAGTCTTTACACGGTGTTCTATATACTGTATGAGTTTGTTTGTTTTTTGGTGTTTCTGGTTTTAATTTTGAATTAATGGTTTTGTTCGTATTTTTCAGTCGATGTGCAATAGTTATAAGAAAAGTGCCATGTGAAGTGGAATGAATAGAAAAATCGAATTAAACGGTTTTCTTCACATAAAGGATTCAATATAAAATTGAACCAGAAAATGGTAGATCTCAGGTGAAAAACAACTACTTTCCTGGCAAATACCACGCAGAACATTGAATGATATTCACCTGAAAATCCATGCATACTTCCATATAATATCAATGGACATTGAATGCAAATGTTTCTTTCTGATAAGCTCGATTATGTTTAATTTATGTCGTGTTCACCTAACAATCCGCATACCGGTTTCAGGCTTCTTGGCCCTCATCAGTACGGAGTAGTCAACCAGCCAAAGGTGCAAAGAACTCTGGCTGAAGTGAGACACAACGTAAACAAACCATCATCGATCTTGTAACACCTATAGGTACGCCGGAAAAGATGAACTTTAACTGGCGGTACCTAGTGACAGAAAGAAACACTCCGAAAATCTCCCACCTCGATAGGTTTCTAAATGAAAGATTCCTTCTCAGTAGGAGTGGCAAGCCCGTCTAGCATATAGTGAAAGAAAAGTGCCATGTGAAGTGGAATGAATAGAAAAATCGAATTAAACGGTTTTCTTCACATAAAGGATTCAATATAAAATTGAACCAGAAAATGGTAGATCTCAGGTGAAAAACAACTACTTTCCTGGCAAATACCACGCAGAACATTGAATGATATTCACCTGAAAATCCATGCATACTTCCATATAATATCAATGGACATTGAATGCAAATGTTTCTTTCTGATAAGCTCGATTATGTTTAATTTATGTCGTGTTCACCTAACAATCCGCATACCGGTTTCAGGCTTCTTGGCCCTCATCAGTACGGAGTAGTCAACCAGCCAAAGGTGCAAAGAACTCTGGCTGAAGTGAGACACAACGTAAACAAACCATCATCGATCTTGTAACACCTATAGGTACGCCGGAAAGATGAACTTTAACTGGCGGTACCTAGTGACAGAAAGAAACACTCGAAAATCTCCCACCTCGATAGGTTTCTAAATGGAAGATTCCTTCTCAGTAGGATGGGAAGCCCGTCTAGCATATAGTGAAAGAAAAGTGCCATGTGAAGTGGAATGAATAGAAAAATCGAATTAAACGGTTTCTTCACATAAAGGATTCAATATAAAATTGAACCAGAAAATGGTAGATCTCAGGTGAAAACAACTACTTTCCTGGCAAATACCACGCAGAACATTGAATGATATTCACCTGAAAATCCATGCATACTTCCATATAATATCAATGGACATTGAATGCAAATGTTTCTTTCTGATAAGCTCGATTATGTTTAATTTATGTCGTGTTCACCTAACAATCCGCATACCGGTTTCAGGCTTCTTGGCCCTCATCAGTACGGAGTAGTCAACCAGCCAAAGGTGCAAAGAACTCTGGCTGAAGTGAGACACAACGTAAACAAACCATCATCGATCTTGTAACACCTATAGGTACGCCGGAAAAGATGAACTTTAACTGGCGGTACCTAGTGACAGAAAGAAACACTCCGAAAATCTCCCACCTCGATAGGTTTCTAAATGAAAGATTCCTTCTCAGTAGGAATTGGCAAGCCCGTCTAGCATATAGTGAAAGAAAAGTGCCATGTGAAGTGGAATGAATAGAAAAATCGAATTAAACGGTTTCTTCACATAAAGGATTCAATATAAAATTGAACCAGAAAATGGT
>JAFIRS010008134.1:0-19384 GCA_018342105.1 Gonioctena quinquepunctata
TAAAAAAAATTGATCACACCCACAACGATTTGAATTATTTCGATATTGATATGAATATTTTACTTATGGTATATTTCTGTTAAAAAAAATATTATATTAGGAAATTTTGATCACACCCATTTGGAAGCATCACAAATCCAGTAGCGTTGTCGAATTTCATTAAAAAAAATCGCTAGTATGTTTTATAGAGTTTTGACCTTGAAAAAAATTCGAAGTAGGCCGTGAAATTTTTTGTTTTATTTCGAATTTATGGCATTTAACTAGAACTATTGAAGCTCTATCTACTGAAAAACAAACTTCTGAATCGGATAATAAATAACAGTTTTAGAGAGGTGGCCCGCTTTCGAATGGGTCACTCTGTATATATATATATATATATATATATATATATATATATATATATATATATATATTATATATATATATATATATTTAAAAATACATATATATATATATATATATATATATAATGGAAATAAATAAGGGACTTACTAAGTTGGGTTTGATTGTACAGTGAGGACCAAAAGTTCGTCGCCCCTCCGTAACTTCATTATTTTACATATTACAACAAAAATTTGAACACAAAAGTTGTTAGATTTCATTCGAACTCTTCAAGGCTTGTGTTTCACTTATACAAAATGTCTCAAAAAAGCGCTGCGACTTGGTAGTTAATTTTTTATGAAACGCCCTGCATATAATCAGAGTTCTAGATTCAACGTACATAATTAGATTTTTGAATTTAACCCGAATTCAACTGATTCCAGGCAGAATGTTGATCAACACTGTTCCAAACCCTTACTTTAATGAAGTATGCTGTCTATTGTACCATGGCAATCGAATCACAACGCTGCTACTCGCATTTTCAATGAGCGGTATTCGGAACGTCCGATGTATCGAAAATATCTGCAAAAATTGGTAGCTGAATTCAACAGAACAAGAACGGTAAGAGATTCTCCACGATCTGGAAGGCCGAATATAAAATCGGAAGATGTAAAATTCAAACAACCCGCAACAATCAACCGAGACATATAAAATGTTTTCGAACCATCAGTAGGGATTATTTTGAAAACTCATTAATTCTATCCTTGAATAAAAATTTGCACCAATTCGTTTGCGATGATCCGGACCGGCGATATGGCAGAAATAATTGTTGCAAATCCATTCATTTGCAACACTGAGAAGACTGTACAGGGTGTTAGTTATTTAAAAACCACACACCTGACCGCCATTGATACGCCACTGGTCTATTATTGAGGGATTACTCCTTCAACTATATACCAATAAACGCTAAGGACGACCTCAGATATAGGGTTACTATATTTGATTAATTTTTTTGTTGTAAGTTGCTCGCCAAAGTTGTTACCTTGACGTATAGGGAGCATCAATTACTTGTAAGTAATTGAACCGAGAGCAATCCCGAGAGCGGTTTCGAGACAATATCTCTTTCTCTCTATACTTGAGAGTGTGTTTTTTTATCTAGGGAGCACGTACCGTTTCTGAGGGAGTATGAAAGAATACTCTTGGGAATGCATTGGAAATATACACTGACCAGCAGAAAGTACGCATCATATGGGATTTTTTTTTTAATTTATTATTTTGACAAATTTCGATACATGTAATCGCTTCTGCATCGAAAGAAACCCCAAAAGATGTTGTACAGTGCCGTTCGTCTTTTCTTGTTTGGCGAGAAATTGAAAAAATTTAAAAATTATGTCTCAAAACACACGTATTTGAGAAAATATTGAAAAATGTTATTTGGAAGAGTTGTTTAGAACGAATTTTATCGCCATGTACGAATTTTGAAAAAACCGGGATGAAAAAAAAAATTTTTAAAAAAAAAAAATACATTTCTGACAAAGAAACTCATTAGTAAAGCCCAAGAGTAATATTTTGAATAATATTTTGTAAAGATTCACCAGCTACTTCTATTTTATTCGAAGAAAATTTTAAATATGTGGATTTGCCATGTGTTCAGCTGCTTATTATCATACTGTTTATTATTGACAAAGAACCATGTATCTACAGAATTTTAATATGAGTTTTTTATTAGAACAAAAAATTGATTCAATTTTTTACATAATTACATTTTATAATAAAATTAGAAGCTGAAATAATTATAAACCAAACAATTTAATGCATACTCGGAAGTTTGTAAATGTCCAGTACTCGACGTGTCTACACTGACGTTCAATACATGTAGTTGTTCGGGATTTCATTTCTCTGGACACATTTCGCAGCATTTGTGGTGTAATGTTATTGATACATTGTCGTATTACTTCTTCTAAATGGTCGATATTACGTAAAGGCCAATGTTTATAAACCCTATTCTTGAGGTACCCCCATGAAAAGAAATCCAAGGGCGTCAAATCTGGGGATCTTGCAGGCCACGGGTTTTCTGAATATCGTCCTATCCATTTATGAGGAAAGTGTTCGTTAAGCCACGCTCTGACTTCAAGGGTACTATGTACTGACGCTCCGTTTTGTTGGAAAAAAATATCATTCCTTCTTTGAAGCGGTAATCCATGTAAGAAATAAAAAAACACATTATTTAAAAACACTAAATGATTTCGTGAATTAAGGTTGCCCCTAAAAAAGTAAGGCGCAACGATCTGTGTATCTAATATGCCGCACCAAACATTAGTTTTGAAAGAAAATTGACTTTTTGCCTTTATCTTCCAATTTGGGTTCTCATCAGCCCAACATCTACAATTCTGGGAACTGACAGTACCGTTTGATGTAAAAGTCGCCTCATCAGTAAATACAATGTTTGCAGGAAAATGTTGTCATTTTTCAATCATGCCTTGGAACCAAAATGAAAAATCTAAGCGTGCATCAAAATCTCTATCGAGTAAAGTGTGGATGAATTTTGGTTTGTATGCACGAAATTTATTATTCTTCAAAATTCTTCTTATGGATTTTTCAGATATACCGGTTTGTTCCTGCCTCTCCGATAGTACCATCTGTGGATTTTCGGTGACCGATAACAAAACATTAAAGGTACCTTCCTCATTAGTGACGGGCTTACTATGTGGAATTTTGTAACGATTTTCTACACTGCCTGTAGCTTTAAATTTGTTTAAAATACGCAACATAGTAGATCCTTGGATATTCTTATTTGGATATCTAGCATTGAATATATCTGCTGCTTCTCTGGAACTATGAAAACGCTCACCACATATTAAGACGAGCTCAATTTTTTCTTGCAAACCCAGCTTTTCTTGGGGCATCTCTAATTATTGTTAACACACAACAAAATGTAACTTTTACAATGAAAAAAACTATAGAATGAAGACGATAAAAACACCTGGATAGATAATAACACTACTGAATCGTTTGACAACTCTTGTCATTATTAGTCAATTGTTTCATGGCCTCTTTGATCATGAGGAAATCTGTCGATGCACGCATCAACAATGATAATATTGTATGATTCCAACAATTTTCCAAAAATCAATTTAGTTTTTGTTTGAATGAAGAGTTCAATTTGAAATTATGTAGATACAAGGACCTTCATTGATAATGAACAGTTTCGGGATTATAATGTCCTGGAGATATTTCAGTGACCTCTTATGAAGCAGCTGAATACATGACAAATCCATAGATTTCAATTTTTTTCCGAATAAAATAGAAGTAGCTTGCGAATATTTACAAAATATCATTTGAAATATTACTGTTGGCCTTACTAATGAGTTTCTTTGTCTAAAATGTATTTTTCCAAATTGAAATTTGTATTATGACAAAAAATTTTTTTTTTTTTTTTATCTCAGATTTTTTTCAAAACTCGTACATAGCTATAAAATGTCGTTCTGAACAACTTTTCCAATTATTATTTTTCAATATTTTCCCAAATAAGTGTGTTTTGAGACATAATTAAAAAAAAAAAATAATTTCCTGCCAAACAAGAAACGACGAACGGCACTGTACAACGTCTTTCGGGGTTGCTTTTGATGCAGAAGCGATTGCACATATCGATATTCGTCAAAATTTATTAATAAAAGAATTTCCCATATGATGAGTACTTTCTGCCGGTCACTGTACATATATATTTTATAAAAGTTACAAAACACTTCCATTTGTTCTAAATGCTTATAAAAGATACAATGGTCATAGAACAGTGGAGCGTTATCCTAAGATAGTTTCTGTCAGTCTCAAAGTCAAGTAGACTGAATATGCGTAAGAATGACATCAAATGTTAAAAACGACAATTGATAATTATTATTTGAAAAATATGGGAAAATAAAATATGGAGATACATTTAAAAAACACATAAAAATCATATATGGTTCCATTTGCCCAAGCATAAGATACAGAAAAATATTTGAACTCTATACCACCAGGTTTCAACACTTATTCACTTGTTATTGGGTTTACACGATCATGGTTCAATTGGATTATTATTTCAATTATTTCCGCGCAAGTTGTTTATTCACTTTTGAATTTTGATGTATATTTGACTATAGTTGTATGGATACTGTTTTTCTATTAAGTCGTGAACTGTAGACTAGAGGTTTACGTTGACTTATCTCCTTCCTGAAGTATTGATGAATAATAGGTAATTTTGGAAAATACTGTTTACTCGTGAATTCACTTGGTGCGGTCATTACTCGGTTTAACTTGATTTGAATATATTTTTTCTTAAAAGCTTCGTAAGTTCACTTCAAGACGACTATATTCGTACTCTTCTCATCTTTGTTCCACTATATGGTAATCGAATAAAAACTAACCCCACTTTGAGAGGACATGATACTTGCACAACTTCTGTACCCCGATTCATTGATTGTCCGTGGAGTTGCGCTTTTTTATATCCCCTACCCTTTCACGTGATGACTTGGATCGTTCGCGGGTCAAAATTCCTAACATCATTGTTATAATCTTCACCCTGTCATGATAAATCAGTAGCTGATAATTGATGGCTTGTTACTGTCGCCGAAGGAATATAAAAAAAAAGATTCATTAATCGGAAGTGATGAGTTATTTATGACTCATTTGTAAAAGGGGTGATTTTTTTCATTATGAATTCCTATGTCGAGCGGGTTACAAGATATTCATAACGGACCTTGTATATCAGTTTTGGTCGCGTATTTGACTTCAGAATTTATTTTCATTCCTAGTGAATTCGTTTTCTGGCTATAGAGTTCATATTTAGTAATATCGTGTTGTTTCCTATTCTTGAAAGTTTTTCTGTACTTATGGGGGCATGACAACACATTTGTTTCAGCGATGAAAGCCCTCTTAACCTGAATGAAAGTATGAATAACCAGAAATGTAGATATTGAAGTGATGAGAATCACCATGAATTCCGTGAAAGGCCAACAATGTTTGCCCAGAAGATTATTGTTTGGGCTTGTATTTTAGGTGACCAAATTGTAGGTCCTATATTCTTGAATTGAAATCCCAGTGGTCCAAGATACCTCTAAATTCTGCAAGATACAATCACTACCAGTATCAATGAGATTGTTGCGCGAAACCCACATGAATTTAACTTGGATGGATGTAACATATCAGTGAAATGGGGTCCCACCACACTTTTTTCTGGAGGTGAGAAATTACTTCGATGGAAGGTATCTGGGCAGGTGTATTGGACATCGAGGTCCGACAGAGTGGTCAGCTCGCTCAACGGACTTCACAGCTCTTGATCACTTGATCGAAAAATGCAGTGTGGACATATTTTAAAATAGAAAATAACTTACTATTTTCAACTATTCGTTATATTTATTTTTGGACTACGTATGTCATGAGATAATAAAATGATCAAGTAACATTTGCTACGGTTTCATTTGTACTGCTTTTCAACATGAAAAATCCGGGGTTAAGTCCGTTCAGTCAATATCTTATCAAAAAAGAAGTTAATTTGGGCGCCACTCAAGTCAATATTACAAATACTACTGAGTTCAAAACCTTATCTGACTCGAGAAAACAAGGTTAGTAAATATAGCTGAAATTATTAAATATTTGCAAATATGAAATATCAATTTTCAACACATTTGCATACAACAATTACCAATGTTGAGACTCCCTTGAAGTACAACAATACCTCACTTAAATCCCATATATTGAAACTCAAATATGTACAAATGATATACAAACATACTAGGTGAAAATGGACTGCGCAGATTCATGACCCTGTATAATGCACAAACTAAAAAAACAAATGGATCAAGTAGATACCTGTGGCTAACTGAGATATTTGACTGGTAGTTAGCTAACGTTCAGTACTGTACGTGCGCCTTACATAAAATGTGTGATATTCGAAGAAAATGCAGGTAAATCATATGATGAAGGAATACAAATAAATGGTTAACCGGCCTGAATCTATGGTGCGATAGTACCACTCCCACGATGTGTTCTACGCTGTTCGTTTTGATCAGCACGAGGACTGCTGATCTGTGTACTGATGACATTTCTTCATACCCTTCGTATTGGAAAAGTTGAAAGTGTGCACCAACCATTTCTTCGGAAGCTAGACATCCAAACTAGAACGCAGGCCTAGCAAACTACGACGTCATCACAAGTTCACCGTGACATGAATCCTTGAAAATCCCATAAATGATTCTTCCAACAAAATCGGGCAATTTCCAGTAGCTACTATGCTCTCAAAACTACAATGCAGAATTTGTAAACTACAACGTCCATTCCAACATTTCGAATCACGAGGCTGTTCGTGACCTAGTCCATAAAAAAACGAAAATGGACTCCATCCAAAAACCCTATTCAAACAAAGAAAGAAAGAAAGTTAAGTCTCTTTCAAATGAATAAATTTCCTCAAACTTACCCCACACGGAGGGACGATCACAATCGTGGAAATATCAAAAACTCCTCGATGTATTTCCGAGGCAAAACCCAAGATTATCAAATTTCTTGACAATCGTCAATCTCTCGGCATCTCCACCAGAAACGAACCTTCGAGCGCAGTCGCACGAAGTACCTTTTGACATTCCTGCAATCGGCGATCTTCTACATGGTCGCCATCTATCGACGAGTTTGAACCAACGCAATGGTGAAATCTCTTAGTTGAAAGGAAATACAACGTTTCAGTAGTTGAAACCACTTTAATAGCAAAGAAAATACTATATAAATGTGTCAGCAGACAAACATTTGTAGAAAGATACTTCCGTATGGCGTTCAAACAAAACAAATGAACTGAAAATGTATCACCTCACATCCAGTTACTGTACTTAGTGAATGAATGAGAATTCTCATTATCATTTCATATGGAACTCCTGTGGGAAGATGAACATTTAACTCTATCCTGGCAAAGATAGCAGAAACGCGCTAACCCTACTCTAGGTAAATCCAAATGCTACAAAGTGAAATCCATGTTGTTCCATTTGTTATGGTTTTTTCACTGAACTGATGCAAACGTTGTCAAAATAACAATATACAAGTGCTCATTATTCAAAAACTATCAACTTTTTTGATATCACAAATTCTTCAACCTAGTTAAGAATTTTACGTAGAATCCAAAAATCTAATTATATACAGGGTCTCTTCGAAAAAATAACAACCTTACAACTTTTGTATTCAACATTTTTTTTTTGTAATATGTAAAATAAAGAACTTGCGGAGTTGAGAGCGATGGATTTTTGGTCCAAACTATATTGAAATAGCTGATGCTCTTTATTTCAGAAAAGGGTTGCACTATTGATAAAATATAATAGCAGATTGGGTTTGCTAGAAAGATCAAAATATACAGGTTAAGTAAATAAAAGTTGAAGACTAGAACAATTAAATTTCATGGAGTGGCAGAGCACATGGTTCAGTCGAAACTGAAGGGCATGGAATGAAAATAATCAAATAGTGAGGGTGTCACTTGTCATGTGTCAATGGATGAAACATGTGATTCCTCATAAATAACTCTCAGACATCATGGTGGATAATTTTAAACAGGAGAAATATCGAAATTCTATTTGTATATAGTGTCAAAAGCCAAATTACCAGAAAAAAAATAGTTTTCAAATTTATGACGTAATGCTCCGTACTATAATAGTTTGATCAACTAGAAATTCAGTTACCTCAATCTAATTATAATATTCAGCAATTGGATAAATAATTATTGAAATACTCTTCAACCATCAAATGAAACTTCCCTTCAAACAATAGTTTTATTAACGCTGACACACGAACTGAAAATAATTCCATGAATTAGTAAGTTAATTCAATTGTCAGTGTATTTCAGAATATGTTCAACACATCTCCACCTCTACTTAAACAAACATGTAATCTCTTCAGAAGATTTTCATGTGTAGCGCTTCTGATTGAGTCTGGAGTTGAACTATTGAAAGCAGTTCTATCTCTCGATTTCATATCTTCCATTGTTGTTACTGGGTTGCAGTAAACCAGATTTTCAATGAAACTCCACACAAAATAATCTAATGGATTGCCATCTGGTGTTCTAGGAGGCCAACGTAAAGCTCCATTATTACCAATCCATCTGTCTTCGAAGATTTCAGTTAAAGCTTTGCTTACTGAACGAGAATTATGGGGTGGAGCACCATCCATTTGGTACCATACACGTTCTCTTCCTGGACTATTATTTAAAATCATCTGAATTCCATTTCTCAGTAAATCTTTATATTTTGTTGCATTCAAATTATCATAAAAAAATTTACTCATTCTTTATGGCACAAAATACAATAAATTGCCATGTTTCTTGAAAACTCCTTTGGCGAACGGCATGGGGATTTTCTGGCGCCCAATAATGACCATTGTGTCTATTGAAAACTCCATTTTTTGTAAACTGGGCGTGATCTGTCCGTATGATATTGTCAAGGAAATGTTCGTCCTCTTGAGTCTTGACAAGTTACCATTCAAAGAATTCCACTCTACGAGGCAAATCAGTCTCTTTCAGATGTTGGACACAGAAGAATTTATAGGGATGCCATTTGTGCTTATTAAGAATGCGATAAATTGTCAGGTATAACTATCCCCCTCTCAGCCTCTTGTAGAGAAGCATTTGGAAATGCATGAAAAAATTCCAGAACTATTATGCCATTGTCATCATCATCTACTTCAGACTTTCTACGAATGATTTTTGGACGAAACGTTTCATTCAACCTACAGTTTTTTAGAAGTCGATTTATCACATTATTCTTCGGCTTTCGGAAGTTGTGGATATCTTTCATGAAATAACCGGTATGTTCTACTTGCAATTCTATTGCACTCACCATAAATTATTAATAAATTCAAGATATCTTCATCACTGTAACCTAATCTTGACCTTTTTCTATTATAATTAGTATCACAATCAGTCAAAACCACCAACAGAAGTTTGACGAAATAGGATTATCTGAACAAAGTCAATCTGAAATTGGATGTAGAGCTCAAAAATGTGGAAATATACAGGGTGTTCCACTCATTTTTTCATGCGAACAAAGTATCTGCATTTTTTGAAGACCCTGTATGAGGCAAATGAAAATATGACTCGAAGTGAAGATCCTCATGGTATCACTCCACTTCATTCCGAATTTGATCGTCTTAGTACCGGAGGGTTCAAGATTATCAGCGTTTATAAAAGTACATGTTTTGTAAAAAAAAACGAAATTAATTTATATCTTCCAAACGGTAACAGATAGGTATAGAGAAATAGTACATGGAGTGATAATAAATCATAATATGATATTATATACAGGGTGTTCTATTCGAAAAATCAAAGTAGCCGCTACTTTATAGTAGAAGCGGCAACGCTAGGAGCTACCAACTCTCTTAAACCCACTATAGCCATATAAAAACGACAATTGGTAGATTCTATACATTATGAAAAACTATGATTTTGAAATCTATGCGGGCACAAAGTTTCAGGCAAAGGCTAGATAGAGCAGAACGAAGGAGGACATATATAGATTAAACGTTATATTTTTTATATCTAAAGAAAGATTCCCAGTTCTTCACACGAAATGAATGATCTTAAAGAATCCACTTCCCCCAACTGTCTGTTGAAGTTCGAAGTTTTCCAAGAAATATATGTGAATCGATCGATCACTGATCACAGCTTCAAATAACTTGCTGAAGGGGTTTATCAGAGTCCTCCAAACTTCCATAGACCAAGTTTCAAACTCATCGAGGTGCATAGAATATGTCTGGAGAGGTGTTAGGAATCTGACGTCTAATTCGTCAGTCTGGGTAGTGGGAGATTCAGTATTGAATATACGGAAAATTGAGCTCGGAAGACATCATAATCTCAATCGATTGGTAGATTAATTATCTAAATTCCGACTGTGGGGTTAGTTTTCATTCTACAATGAACTTTGGTTGACTTGAAAATTTCAATTGACTTTTTGTTAGCTTCTCATCAAAGATAATGTTCGCGATATTCCATTAATACTTTCCAGTTAGTTGACTCGACCCACACTGCGCGCCAGAAGCAATGGAAATACCAATTTTCGCGAAAAATAAGAGAGTGGTTAGATTATATTATCTCAAGGCAAGAAAATTCCAAAAATTTAACTTTAAAATCTGAAAAAATCAGTTTGATGCCGAAATATTCACAATGATAGGTGTTCATACTATAGAAAATCTCTCATTTCCTTCACAGTCGGTAAATATGGATCAGTGCAAGTCATTTCCTCATCTAAAGAATCTACCAATCGAAAATATACGAAATAAAAAACCACTCCTTTAAAGTGGCCAAAACAACATCAGTCGAATTCGAGGTGACCCAGAAGATTCTCCAGTGGCTACAGAATGCAAATTGGGTTGGTGACTCCACGGTCCTGTTCTGGAGGTTGAAGATATGAAAATCAGAGCTCACACGTTACATATCTGTGATAGAGAAGCTGACAATGAGTTGCATGAAATGTTGAAACATGCTTATGCCAATGAAGATTTTGGAATAAAGCCAACCCAGAGTTTGGGAGGTTCTGAAGAAAATAGAGTACTTGTCATCATGAACAAAACAATCGCATTGGTGATAAATTCGAAATTGGTTTACTTTGGCAAAATGATGAAACTACATTACCCAGAAGTGAATACAATGCCATCCAACGTTTAACATGTATGGAAAGTAGATGTATGCAAAATGAAGATATCGCTATGAAGTACCAACAAAAATTTATTATTATATTGAAAATGGTTTGGCCATAAAGCTTCAATTGAAGGTTCTCGAACGTGGTATTTGCCAAAATTTGGTGTCGTTAATCCAAAGAAACCTAGAAAAATGGGATTAGTATTTGACGCTACTGTCAAATCCAATGGATTCAGCCCTTATTACCTGGTCCTGATTTACTGCAATCATCTGGAAGTTCAGGGAAAAAAGAATAGGCTTTTGCGGAGATATCAAAGATATGTTTCACCAGGTGATGAGTCGAGAAGAGGATAGGTGTGCTCAAAGGTTCTTATGGAGAGATTTGAATAGAGAAAAACCTCCTGATTTCTACGAGATGAGGGTAATTTGGATATTTGGCTCCAAATGTTCTTCAGTTTGTGCTCAGTTTGTTAAAAACCATGTTGCCCAAGAACAAGCAGATTCTACAGATATTTGGACTGCAATCACCAAAAGCTTTGATGTGGACGATTACCTTGACAGAAGAAATTCTGAAAAAGAAGCAATTGAAACTATACTCGAAGTTCGAAGAATTCTGGCTAAAGGAGGATTCAACATTATGAACTGGATGAAGATCTCACCGAAAGTTAGAGAGGAGCTAGGTTTGGATTAAGTTGTCAAGAATTTAGATGAAGAAAACCTACATCGAGTACTAGGCCTTTGGTGGGACAGTGAAAAAGACGAATTTCGGATAAATCTTTCACCAAAAGGAAAGTCCTCAAATCTCTGATGTCTATTTTCGATCCTATTGGTTTTCTCGCATCATTTACATGCGGAGCAAATATTTTGCTGCAGGATATATAACGTTCAGGAGTCAACTGGGACAACAAATCGAAAAAAAATTGGATTCCCAAATGTTATTCGGTAAATATTCCAGAGGAAGATAACATTGAAATTCACTCATTTTGTGACAGCAGTTAGGAAGCTTACGCCTATGTAGCTCATTTGTGAATTTCAAGAGTTCTACAAACAGAAGTTTCATTCATTGCCGCACCGTTGAAGTTACTTTTTATTCCGCGATTGAAACTTCAGGCAGCAGTCATGTCAAGTAGACTGACAACTTCAATAAAAAACGAGCTGAAACTGTCAGTGAATAAAACATTATATTGTATTGAGTACAAACAATTTTTTGCTCATCGAATCGGAGGAATATATGATTTAACAGAATTGAGTAAATGGAGATGGATTTCTATCGACATGAATATAGCAGATGAAGCAACAAAAATGAATACCCCCAAACAAAAACTTTTTCTGAGGAATGGTACACAGGCCCGAGTTTTCTGAAGAGAACCGATGAATTTTTTTTTTTTTTTTCATGTTCTGGTTTCCACGAAAAGGGATATCCTGTAATGTTCAGAGAACATCGTGGGAACCAAAGGAAAGGAGGTAGGAGTTGGTGTTCTTCTTAAATTTCTGGAGGTTGTATGCGGGGAACACCTCCCTAGGCAATGAGTTCCAAAGCCTCGCTGTTCGTTGGATGAACGAGTCTTTGGAAAGTGATGTTCTGCAGGTCTCCGAAGTGACCACGAAGGGGTGTGATGACTGAACTTGACGGGGTAGTCTCGAAGAGACTGCCAAAGCAGGAACGATTGTTGATATTTCAGAAGAGCATCGCCCATGAAAATATCTATAAAATAGAGACAAATCGCCAACTTTTCTACGGTGTTCCAGACAAGTGAGCGAGTTCGTAAGCGAGGCATCACCGACGAGACGAATTGCCCTTTTTTGGACAGAATCCAATAGCCTCAGGATATGTTTAGGTGCCGCGCTCCAAATGTGGGAACAGTATTCCAGGACAGGTCGGATCTGTGCCTTATAGATCATAAGCAGCTGAGTGGGGGTGAAATAGCTCTTGGCACGAAACAAAAAAACAAGTTTTTGGGATGCACTTTTGGCAATGGACCTCACGTGATTTTCCCAGGAAAGGTTATTGCTGATAGTAATACCAAGCATCGATATGGACTTCAGTGGTATGGTTACTCCTGACAAAGTTATGTTAGGCACAGTGAGATCGGCTTTTTTAGAGAAAAGACATGCTTGTGTTTTGTTTGCATTGAATTCTACCAAGTTATCAGATCCCCACTCGAGAATTGTTGCTAAGTCCATATTTATATTATTAACATTTCTTCCTCGTTCATTTCTGGTTTCACGGCTGATATAGGGGCCCTGGAAGAGAAAGCGGTATGGAGGGTACTATCATCGGCAAAGCTGTGTACTGGACATGAAGTTGCTTTCAACAGGTCGTTGATGTGAAGTAGAAATAGTGTTGGTGCGAGAATAGATCCTTGCGGAACACCAGCATTTATGAGTAGAGTGTCAGATGAAATTCCATCGACCACTACATGGAGAGACCTGTTTGAGAAAACTAGCAAGCAGAGAACACAGCTGAGGGGCAAGCCATTAGACGGAAGCTTGGCGAGGAGTCCCTGGTGCCAAACTCGATCGAACGCCTTGGGATATCTAATGCCACAGCTAAAGTTTCTCCATACTTTTCAATAGATAGCTGCCATATATGTGAGACGTAAGCGAGCAGGTCACCAGTTGATCTCTGATGGCGGAAGCCATATTGCCTATCGTTGACAATTCCTGAGTCTTCCAGATATTTCATGGGCTCGATGTTGATGGCTTTTTCCATGACCTTTGAAATAATAGATAGCAGTGCGATAGGTCTGTAGTTGCTAGGTAGGGCCTTTTTGCCGTTTTTAGGGACTGGCTGTACTCTTGCAATTTTCCAATTGGACGGAAATACCCCCAAATTGTAAGAGTGGTTGAACAACTTGCAAAGAACAGGTGTTAGTTCGGGGGCACATTTCTTGAGAACAATCGGCGGGATTCCGTCAGATCCACAGGCTTTGTTGGTGTTGAGACCCAGCAAAATCTTTCTGATAGTACGTTGGCGAAAGGTGATCTCGAGCATGTGACTGTCAATAGGTGTAATGTTCGGGGGTTGTTTTCCCGATGAATCCAGAGTGGAATTTCCAGCAAATAGGTGCGCAAAGATATTGGCTTTTTCCTGGGCAGTCGTTGCTAGTGTTCCATCTCCTTTGGTTAGAGGAGGAAATGAGCTGGAAGTGAAGTTTCTTCCCACAGCTTTGGCGAAAGACCAAAATGAACGGGATCCGTTAGGACATTCAGCAAGTTTTGATCTTATTTTGGCATTGTGTGCATCTTTTGAGCATTCTATTGTCTCTTTGCATATGCCTCTAGCCTCGACATATGCTGCTCTGGTCTCAGGGCCCGGATTTTTTAGCCATCGATGGTATGCTGCCTGTTTGGAAGCCACAGCTCTAGAGCAGTTTCTGTTGAACCAGGTCTTATCGGATGATGTTCTTCTTTCGGTATTCGGTATGTAGGTTTGCATCCCCAACATGATGATTTCAGAAATTGTCTCAGCACATCGTGTTGGATCTACTGAAGAGAAACAAACTCTCTTCCATGGAAACGCTGAGAAAAACATACGAAGACCTTCCCAGTTGGCCGAATTGTAATGCCACATGAGACGGGGTGGTATTGTGCAGCTCGATGGTAAATGGAAAGAGCATGTTGTGGAGATGAGGGTGTGATCAGAGTTTCCAAGTGGGGCACAAACTTCTATTCTATACGGGTCAGGATTGGTGGTGAGGAAAAGATCTAGTGTATTGGCAGACTGGATGTTGACATCAGGGGTGCGGGTTGGTAGCTCGACCAGTTGTTCTAGACCATGAGTGATGGCGAAGGCCTCGGCTTGATGACCCGCATCATCTGTTTTGTTAGAGAATTTGAGCCAGGCAGCGTTATGTACATTAAAGTCTCCCATGATTATGGTTTCAGCTGTTGGATGGTTTTCCTGAATGTAGTCCAGTTTGAGTGATAAAAACTCAAAGAGGTCGTTATATGAAGGTTCATTAGGTGATAGGTAAAGGCAGCAGAGGAACTTAGTCAGTTTGGTATCAGATAGCTTGAACCACATCACATCAAAGTCTTTCGGTTCCAAACTCTCTTCACGCTGGCATGAAAGGTTAGCCTTAGCGTAAAGGCAGACTCCACCTTTGAACCTGAATCGAGAATGGAGTTCGTAACCAGGACAAAGCATATGGACCTTGTTGGTGGACGAGTTTACTTGTGTTTCTGTTAGAGCCAGAATATCCGGTTTTTTCGTCTGTAGGTGATGGTGGACGTCATTGATGTTCTTGTTGAGTCCGCGGATGTTGCAAAAATTAATCTTTAATGTTGAGTCCCCTCGAGTACCTCTCGCCCGGAAATCCGAATGGAGAGGTATTTTGCTTCCGGGGTGTTTTACTCTAGGAGACTTCAGGAGACTTTAGTTGCCAAAAAAAAAAGTAATGGACCCATCAGAAATTGTCGACATGGAAATGAAAAATATATTTTCTGGTACTGGTACTGGTAAACGTAGCCCCACCTCTGTATACAATATCCATCTCCATTGTTCTTCTTATAGATTTTTAGTTCTCATATTCTCGCTCCAATTTTTTTCGGTCTTCTCTTTTAATCATTTGGTATCCACCCTATCACTTGTGTAGTAAGTTCTCTGATTATGGACATAGCAAATCAGCTGCCATCTGAGATAATTTATTCAATACCATGTACGGAATATCTTTCACGAAATGTATGGCGCTAAGGTTATAATAACAATACCCCGTTCGGCGGATTCCGTTTCATTCGTGCAAAGTGTAATAATTCAGGTTCAAGAACATGCATTTCATGACATCTGAAATTCCTTCAGATTTCACAGCTTCTCATATTGAGTAGGAGGGATACGTTTCTTGAAATGATATTAAGCTCAGCTCGATATGCCTCCAATATGTACGTATCCAATATGTTTTCTCGCGATTTTCATTTTCTATGTTACGTGGCCGGATCTTTTGAACAGTTCAAGGGTGGGTATGTCCCACTCAATTCATGGACCGCTACATGATAAAACTGTCTCTCCTTCACCAATCATTGAAACAATTGCAGTTTATCCTTGGAGAGACCGATCTGCCGTGTTGAAACCTGTTGATCAAAATGATCTGATATCTGTTGAAATGAGAACTATACAAAAATGAAAAAAAAAAACAATCAACAAGAACTCACGAACAATGAACAAAGAAACACAAGAACAGTAAACAACAGGAATATTTAAAATAATGAGAACAACCAACATGGAAAAATCGATATCAACAGGAACAAAAATGAAATAGGAACGACAATATTAACGGAAACTAGTCTGGAGGTGAATATAATGGAATCTCTCAACAACAATATTGCCAAGTTGAGAGTAGATATCAAAGAACCGTTTATCTTGGCAAACTCTAGAAGTTTATCAAATTATTATTTTTTCGGGAGACACGGTTCTTTATTCGTTGTAAAATGCCATCTTGTTTCCGCTGGAGAAATTTCGAAAGGATTTTAATCAATTATTAATTTTTCGGAGGTCCCTACGAAACCTAATTGATAAAATGCATTTTTCTTTCTACGATGTGTTCACGTTATGAAGACTATTTCTCCATGGTACTCAATGTTACAATGAGGTTCAAAAGTTTTGCACCATATGGAAAAGAGTTTCATTTAACATTTGTCAGATTTTCTTCGCCAGATAAAAGATGGAACATCATCTAAAGCCACTAATAAGTTTCCAAAAACGCAAACTTCGTGCGGAGAGGTGAATTGAAGTAGTACCAATTTCAAAAACCTAAGAAATTTTATAAATTCAATTGGAATATGCACCTGTTCACATCTTTTTTTTATCACTAATCAAATTGGCATCGTTTATCGAAACACATTGTGGATAACCTCATCCATTCCACAATTCATTGAAAATTTTTCAACTACTATTAATTTTCGTGGTGTCTTCAAAAGAATAGCGTTATATTTTTTTTTCATCTTCTTATACGCATAGTTTTTGTGTATTATTTATTTGTTATTTCGAATTAGTGTCAAGTGTTAGTCAAATAAGATTTCTCTTAGTTTGTCATTGTAGTCACCAGTGTAGTATTTTGTTCACTGAAATCGTCCACGACTGATATTCGCCGTATGCAAGAATGGTAATGCCCTCTAGTGACTCGATAGCTGAAGTTTTCCTATTTTATTTCCAATACTCACTATGTAACAACTTAATTTTTTTAACAATTTCCAAATAATCTACCACGAGCTAACAATTTTGTGCTCACTACTAGTTTCAGATGAATCGAAGTTTTTTTCTGTCAAAGAAAAAAGTAAGTAAATGATAAAAAATATTTGTATTGATACGATAGTTCACCGCATTTGGAGGTTATACATGTCAAGTTATGATATTTTGAATATCATAAAGTAATGCTACTTCTGTGTACTTTTAGGTACGGCAAGAAATGTACTTGCTCGTTAGTTTATTAAGGTCACAGGTTCATGAGGTCTTGAGAACATAAAAAAGTGAAGGAGCCAAGTACTTTTTACGGACCGAGATAGCTACATTTATCGACAACCTACCATTACAAGAGCGGATTTGTTTATTCTTTCAACAAGATGGGGCTTCCATTCATTCTACGAATGAAGTGCGGGAGTGGTTGAACAATGAGTTTGGTGAGCAGTGGATAGGTCGATATTCAGGTAATCCTTGGTCTGCTAGGTCTCCAGACCTAACGCTGTGTGATTTCTTTCTATGGGATTACCTGAAAAGCAATGTTTTTAAACAACGCCCATTTCGAAATGTAGAACATTTAAAAATGTGTATAAGGAATTGTGCAGCACTGATCAACAGAAGTATGTTGAAAACTGTTCGCCACGAAATGTTTTCCAGAACAATTCTACGTATGGAGCGGGAAGGTGGTCACGTTCATTGTTTGTTCAATGAGTTTTTTTTTCCGCATTGACCCAAACAATACAAAATTAAATTAGGATAAATAATGTATTATTTAGTTTTAATTACAAATATTAGTTGGTATAAAACTTATTTACGTGTTGAGAATATTGAAGAAGCTCATGTGCATCAATATACAGGCATGTCTACACCTAGAGACAAGACTAAATCGTGTTTTCATAATTAATCTCCCGCAATATGTCTATCCCACAAATATTTGATAGTTTTGACACAAATTCATGTGATTCAGGTTATTAGCTGTTTCCAGATAAAACAAGAATGTATAATGTTTCTTAGTCAGGATAGAGGAATAAAATGGTATTATTGTTTTTTTTCAATCTGGATCAAAATTGGTACATGGGGTCCTCGTGAGATTCCAAACACATTTTCTCAATACCATTTTTTGATATTTGACCCATTTTTCGGCACCACAACAACATTCTATAAAATTCCCGCCAAATCTGAGGTCACGTGATATAAATCGCAACGGATTTTTTTTGTTGTCAGAAATGCACAAACGAAACACCATTAGAGTTTTTCAGAAATTTCCATAACAATTTTTTTCCCCATAGGTAGCCAATTTTATGACGGGCACTGTATGCATAATTGTCACTGATAATGCCTTCACAATTTGAGTCGAATTATTGAAAAGCCTTACTGTCATGGGTTTCTCTAGCCGTTGATAATTCAATAGTTATTAAAAATATAAAAAAGAAGTTAAAATATTTTTTTGAGATAGGATATTTATGCTCAATTTCCAATATTGAACACTTTTTCCGACTTTATGATATATTAAATACTCTCCTCTGAAAGCTCAGCAGTTTTGAGCCGTTTGAATATATCGTTTCATCTCCAGTATTTCTAGCGATCCCGAAAATTCCAGATTTCTATAGCAATAATCACAAATAATCCCGGATAATCACTACTTTTTTCCATAAAAAAAATTATCAATGATGAATTCGGTGTACTGATCACGAATGCATAGAAATGTTGATCCTATCTCGCCTCGCGAATAGTTTTACAGAAATCGGTATTTACTTCAACCTGGGGCGCAGCGTAGTCACTCAGTTCAACTGCAGAAAATATTTACATTCATCTCCAGGTTATCTTGTAACGAAGCATTTTTTCCGAGCTCCGTTACTAAGAACGGCTAACCAAAGTTTGAAGTAACTTTGGTACGTCCCTGCCTATTTGGGGTTTATAGACCAGGGTCGATAATTTTTGAAACCAAAAAAAATAATAGAAGAATGGAACCCATTGGAAAAGGAAGGGAATATAACAAAAATGAAAGGTAAAATAATTTACGGACGATCTGAGATCGGGAAGTGGAAGGGGGTGAGCTTTTAAGGGTAAAAAACGGTTTATCTCGATTTCCGGCAAAACTAGGAGTCCTATGGCAAAGTTGTAGGTAATAAGAAGATCTACAACTTTGATATTCAAACTTTATTCACATAACCTCAAAATTTATGTGAAAAATTCAAATAACCAAGTTTTTGGTTTTTTATTTTTATCTTTACAAAAAAAAATTTTCC
>JAFIRS010008135.1:0-19374 GCA_018342105.1 Gonioctena quinquepunctata
TTTAGTTTACTTTCAGAAAATTAAAAAATTGTTTGACATTTCACGTATACATCTCATCTGTCAAAGAGACAACTGTAATCTTTGCATCTGTTTTCTACATTGTTGCCAATTATTCAATTCTGGATAAACCTTCATATATCCGGTAAGAGCACTCCTGCTCTCCGAAAATAGCTGGAAGATTTTTCTTACGTATTTTTGCCCCCAGAATACGAATCCGGAAAAAAAACGCGGCGCTCTCGAAGGCCTTTCTGAATTAGAGAGCTTTTTTGATCCAGAACACAAGTTTTTCAAGCTCGTTTTCTTGCGCGAAAATCACTCACAATGCCTCCTTCTTTTTACGATGTAAAAACATCCTCTATTTTGGTGATAGCGAAATGTCCCTAAACTTCATATTTACCATTACTCACACATTTGCTGAAATGTGGCTTCCATTGAAACCTAATTCAGTGTACTTACATCTCGCGACTGACTGTCACTATTGTGCTCAAATATTTATTCGTAAAAAACGAGAAAAATCACCGTTACCGAAGTGCCCGCGAGCAAAGTGAAGCGTGTTCTGAAAAAGTTGATTGGCTGGCCATCAACTTGGATAGCAAGGTTAGCCAAGTTAGGTTAGGTTGTGTTCCCTCCTTTCACGTAACACATTGACTGGATTCCTAAAATCCCGTAAGATTAGATTTATAGAGCAGACCGAGACACGCTGAACTTATAACGCATTTGTTGAAATATCTTTTTCTATTGAAAACTAATTCCGTGTTCTTGCATCCCGCCACTGACTGTCACTATTGTGCCCAAATGATTATTCGTAAAAAAAGTAGATAAATCACCGCGAGCGAAGTGAAGCGTGTTTTGAAAAAGTTTATTTGCTGGCCATCAACCTGCATAGCAAGGTTAGCCAAGTTAGGGTAGGTTGTGTTTCCTTCTTCTACGTAAGACATTGACAGGATTTGGCTATATTTTATGTTAAATTCTGCCGAAAATTAGTGATTTGGTGGTCGTAGTTGATGGTAAAAAGAAGGAGGATATTTGTGCGAGAAAACAGTGCTTGAAAATTACATGTTTTGGATCAAAAAAGCTATATTTTGGATACAAGTAGGAATAGTCTTTCAACTATTTTCGGAGGGAAGGAGTGTTTTTACTGGATATTTACCAAAAATATTTCGGCGCAAACTGTTATTTTCTGAATTATGGCCCCAGAAAGGTTAAAAAAAGTCAATTTTCCATTTCCACTCAATGAATAAAATCTTGAGTTCACATAATTTTGATTATTACAATAAATAATTTAATTTAATGAATGTTAACTTTTCATATCTATCGGACATTTTTACATTTGGCAACATTGCATTTTTAACATTACTAATGAATGACAAGTGACACTATTGACAATCATCTCAAATCTTATTGCCTGTTTACTCAAATGAAAACACTTTCAAATAGGAAAACTACATTTTTATCCAAACTTTCTGCAGGACATTTAAAACATATCGCATATGCAACTGTTCAAGGATACCTACATGCCAGGGAGTTGGACATATTTTTACAAAAAAAAATCCCGACTCTTTCCGCGGAAAAATGTTGGTTGTTCAACGAAGTGCTTCAGAGTGCGCTAGCACTCTGAAGCATATGTGAAAAATTCGTCAAAATTGGTGACATTTCACTTTGCTGCAGGTTTTCCTTTCTTCAATTCTTTTATTTAATTTTCCATTTTCCACCCGTAATTGCTGTAGTTCATATTCAACTTTGTCATCAACCGAGTTTGATATGTGCTGGGTAGATTTCTTGAGTTCGGAAAACTCTTTCTCAATATTTATCTTAAATGGATTGAAGAACTCAGTAAACAGTTCCTTGAAGATTGATTTTATTTTCCTCTCATCCATTTTTTGATCACTCTCGGCTCTTGTATCGGAGGTAGATTGACTATCAGTGTGTCACGCTGACATACAACCTTAGCCTGCCGCGCACAACTAGGATGATAGTATGTTCCACAAAACTTACATTTACTGGAGAATTTACACTTTTTCTGCAATGTTTACAAATTTCTATTTCATCTTGACTATTATCATACATAACATGGAATTCTGCTTGAATCCACTGGACTAAAGAAAGCATTTATCACTTACTTTATCAGTTATCTCTTTATTGGCAACATGTGGTTTCTTTGGTCAGAAGTAAAAAAAAAGAAACTTGTACTATTTGGCATTCATTGTGTTAATTAGCTCAGAAACCAATTCATAAAAACGTTTTTAACTACATCCGAAACATTCCATAAAATTATCAGATTGTTCAAACTGGATCTAACAAAATGTTTTCGATATACCGAGTGTCCCAGTATACCTGTTCCTATGGATTATCTCAGCCATTTCGAGAGATGAAAATTTGAAAATTTCATGATCTTCAATTCGTTCAAGAAACCTTCAACTGAGAAAAACAAAAATTGACAGTCACTTCCGGTTTGACCGGAAGTGACTCTGACTTTTTTATTTCAAATAACACCCTGTATATTTTTTGCAATTTTTCATTTCTTTTCAAAATTATCTTTCCAACGATGTATCACACTTTGTATTTTTCATTTGATTTGATGGAGAAAACGTCAATTAAAATTTCAAATTGAAAGAATTGCAGTAGGCTATGATATTTTGTGTAATCTTCGTCCGTAGCATTTTTTCTTTTAAAGACAGTACGCTTTCTATGAAATGATCCACTTGTTGCCAAATTCGAAGCCAAGCGTGTGAAATACATAGCGCTTGGCATTCGTCTATCAGGGTATTTCTCTCTGTATGCACGTAGGGCAGCCCGACGATTATTTTCGCATTTTCCATAAATCATATCCAATTCCTCTTGATTAGTGAAGTTATCATCATTCTTGAATGTTGGTTTCTCTGAGACGCACACAACTATCGAGAATTATTAACTGTCAAAGTTATAAACAAATGTATTCAAATGTTTCCATGGCACACTAAGGTTTTCATTTAAGAATTATTAATTCTTCCAGTTCTACTACAATTCTAATAATTTGAAATTTGACATTCTCTTCATCATCTCGAATGCAAAATTGTTCATGAATTATCAATTATTATTGAAGTCAAAATCAAGATTACACAAAATATCATAGCCTACTGCAATTCTTTCAATTTGAAATTTCAATTGATGTTTTCTCCATTAAATCAGATGTCAAATACAAAGTGTGATACATCGTTGGAAAGATAATTTTGAGCAGAAATAAAAAATAAAATAAAATATACACCGTGCTATTTGAAATAAAACAGTCAGTCACTTCCGGTCAAACCAGAAGTGACTTTCAATTTTTGTTTTTCTCAGTTGAAGGTTGCTTGAACGAATTGGAGATCATGAAATTTTCAAATTTTTATCTTTCGAAATAGCTGAGATAATCCATTGGAACAGGTATACTGGGACACCCGGTATATACATATATCCAAAAGAACCCAAAGTGATAGACTACCTGATAACAGAAGTTTCCAAATTCATCATTGATGAATTACCCAAATAAACGAGGGTGAACTATTAAGGGATTAACCTAATAAAGTATCTGGGATTTTCAAGAACCTGGTTTACAAGGAATTTCCATGTATTTTTCAAGGAATAAATAGCGATGGTAATGATAGAAATATTCAGTTGATTTTGATACTTTGCACAATGTACACCAAAGAAGTGAAAGAAAGTTCCGTCGGAAGTAGGATCAATGAATTGCCTGTTGAAATCTGGATGAAAATACTGAGGTGTGTTTTTATATTTTTTTTACATTTTAACCAGCCAGGTTGGCTATTATGAATGTCAAACATTATAATTCATCCATTTGATGTGAGAAATTTGCAAAAGTCCCTTAAAATATTAAATATTCTTTCCATGATTCTATTTTTCAAGACTTTTGTGAAGTTGTTGATGACAGTTCTAGGTCTATAGTTTTCTATATTTTATACATATATATATATATATATTTTGTAAAACAAATAAAAAAAAGTTTTCCATTTTGCCGACTTAATTAGACACACATTTATATATATATATATATATATATATATATATATATATAAATAGGTGTGTCTAATTAACCAATTAAAAAAAGTTATTTCTGATTAAAGGTTCTGCATGCCCAAAAATCCAGAGTGAAATAATCAGTTATCAATTTTTTGCATTTGTTTAGGAGATTTGTGTGAAATGTAAATTTTGCTCAAGAGTGAAGTTCCTTTATTTTTTACAATATCGAAAATCAAAAAAGTTGATGTCAATTGGAAGCTACGGTCAGATATGCAATATTATCTACTTTCCATGTGAAACGATCTTTATTAATTTTTTGATAAAAATCAATTTAATTTTGCAAATCCAAACATTTATTGTATTGATAAACATGATGAGATTACGGTTGATTGTAAGTTATCTAACAATTTGCTATTGCGTTAGAATAATTAATGCATGCATATCATAATAATTTATTTCACAAATGAAAAGTTAAACAGAACAAGTTAACTAAAAAGTAACATTTATAAATTCTAACTAGCGTTTTGACGTTTCCTAGGGAAAGTTCATTTGTTTCTCCAGTGCATCCTAGATTAAATGTCAACGTGTAGACAAATTGATACTACACAGAATTCGTCAGTGCATCCTAGATTGAATGTTGATCTGTAGACACAAATTATCAATGCTAATACAAATAATAACAAAATCTGTTTTCTCATGGTAAATGGATAATATTGGATATCTGACCGTAGTTTTCAATAAGGATCAAGTTTTCTCAAAAAATATTGTCGATATTGTGAAAAATAAAGGTACTTTACTCTTGAGCAAAATTTACATTTTTCGACAAACCTCGTAAATAAATGCAAAAAATGTATAACTAATTATTTCATTTCGGGTTACAGGCCTGCAGAACTTTTTATCCTCGATAATTTTCTTTCATAAAACAAATAATATGAAAGTTTTTCTCATGGTGCCGACTTAATTGGACACACATATTTATATATATATATATATATATATATATATATATATATATATATATATATATATATATATATATATATATATATATATGAAAGGAGGGTAGTCGCTGACTAGTTAAGAGTAAAACTAATAGTAGGGTCTGCAGCACTGTAAAAGAAAACTCTTTGAAGTTTTTCCAAGCTTTCGGAATCGTTTATTCCATCATCAGGGAGACTACAAATGGAAAAAATTGTGCCATATAAGAACTGTAAAACCAAATTATATGATACTTACATCTATCTTGAGGATGTTTACATATAAGTACATAATCGTATATAAGATACATTATTAATAGAAAATGACTTCTAGCTTTTGGATAATTATACTTTTTGATAATTCATTTCAAATTACATTTCTGAACGAAAAGACAAATTCTTGTACATAGAAACAACATTCAGGTATTCATTCTCGGAACTGACAGTTACTAATCTGACAATGACACTATTCTCTTCGTAGAACAATTCAAATTCAGTTTAGGTTAGAATCACCACGTTCAGAAACTCTGACTTCTTGGTGTTTTATGTCGAGTGAAAGTAAAAAAGAATAAATTTCACTCAGATGGTTTATATCTGTTTTTTTATTGATGGAGTCATTCTCTTGATAGATAAAAGCCATTTCCAAGAAAGACCTTTTTGAAAGATGTGATTCTCTTGCAAGAACAGTTGTTGAAAGGTAGTTCATTTGGTGGTCACAATCATTGACATGTTTAGCTAAAGCACATCTCTCAGGATGTAGTCTACTATCACTCTTATGAGAAATGATTCTATCCTTCAATAATCTTTTTGTTTGGCCAATATAATTCTTATCGCAATCATGACAAGGGATACTATAAATAACATTAGTAAGTGATAAAAAAGGAATTTTGTCTTTTACTTTTGAATATATTTGTCTTATTGTAATGACTGTTCTATTTGCAATTTTGATGTTTTCAAAAGGTTTAAAAATTCTGGTCAGTTTAGGCGTTATTTCTTTTATATAAGGTAACGAAGCATAAAAAATTGAAACTTGATTCATATCAGTAACATGTTCATTATGAGAATTGTTATTTTGTCTTATGGTATTATCAACTTCTGTTAAGGATGTGCTAAATAATATTTTTTTAACTAAAGACGGTGGATAAGAATTTTGTAAGAAAAGTTCTTGAAGTTTGTTCAAATTTTTGAATTATTTTTCATCAAAAAATATGTGGATGATATAATTTTAGCTTTGCCAACAAATGGTATAACAGAAATTTTAGATACTTTTAATAGCTACGACCCATTCATACAATTCACAATCGAAACAGAAGACTTAGACCTCTCAGTACCTTTTCTTGATACAAAACTTATCCGATTGGTTGATAACACAATCTTGATTGATTGGTATAGAAAACCATGCAGTTCAGGAAGGTATTTGAATTTCTTTTCTTATCACAAATTTTCGATGAAAGTGAATTTGTTGAAACAAATGAAAACAGAGTACTAAAATTTCTGATATATCTTTCCATAAAAAAATTTGAACAAACTTCAAGAACTTTTTTACAAAATTCTTATCCACCGTCTTTAGTTAAAAAAATATTATTTAGCACATCCTTAACAGAAGTTGATAATACCATAAGACAAAATAACAATTCTCATAATGAACGTGTTACTGATATGAATCAAGTTTCAATTTTTTATGCTTCGTTACCTTATATAAAAGAAATAACGCCTAAACTGACCAGAATTTTTAAACCTTTTGAAAACATCAAAATTGCAAATAGAACAGTCATTACAATAAGACAAATATATTCAAAAGTAAAAGACAAAATTCCTTTTTTATCACTTACTAATGTTATGTATAGTATCCCTTGTCATGATTGCGATAAGAATTATATTGGCCAAACAAAAAGATTATTGAAGGATAGAATCATTTCTCATAAGAGTGATAGTAGACTACATCCTGAGAGATGTGCTTCAGCTAAACATGTCAATGATTGTGACCACCAAATGAACTACCTTTCAACAACTGTTCTTGCAAGAGAATCACATCTTTCAAAAAGGTCTTTCTTAGAAATGGCTTTTATCTATCAAGAGAATGACTCCATCAATAAAAAAACAGATATAAACCATCTGAGTGAAATTTATTCTTTTTTACTTTCACTCGACATAAAACACCAAGAAGTCAGAGTTTCTGAACGTGGTGATTCTAACCTAAACTGAATTTGAATTGTTCTACGAAGAGAATAGTGTCATTGTCAGATTAGTAACTGTCAGTTCCGAGAATGAATACCTGAATGTTGTTTCTATGTACAAGAATTTGTCTTTTCGTTCAGAAATGTAATTTGAAATGAATTATCAAAAAGTATAATTATCCAAAAGCTAGAAGTCATTTTCTATTAATAATGTATCTTATATTCGATTATGTACTTATATGTAAACATCCTCAAGATAGATGTAAGTATCATATAATTTGGTTTTACAGTTCTTATATGGCACAATTTTTTCCATTTGTAGTCTCCCTGATGATGGAATAAACGATTCCGAAAGCTTGGAAAAACTTCAAAGAGTTTTCTTTTACAGTGCTGCAGACCCTACTATTAGTTTTACACTATATATATATATATATATATATATATATATATATATATATCTATATATATATTTATATATATATATATTTATATATATATATATGTGTGTGGGAAGTATTTGCTGACTAGTTAGGTACAAAACTAGGGATATTGGGGTAAGCAGCAATGAAAAAGTAGAGTATATTATATATATATATATATATATATATATATATATATATATATATATATATATATATTTATATATATATATATATATATATATATATATTTATGTGATCTGTTAAATCTGGATTAAAATATGAGGTTTCGATAACCCAATTTTCGAATATTTTTTTTTTTTACGAATCCGGATAAATATGACATAAAATTCACCTTCGCATAATTCAATTTCTAATTAAATCTACGGAAGAAAACAAAATATTGAATGAACGATGGCGTGGCCAGTCGAAAAGTTAGATTCTAGAATTTATATATTGATTCTGAAATTTTCAAATTCTGGAAATGCCATTGAGAAACACAAACAGCATATTTGTTTTTACTCAAACTCTACGATCGAGCGCTGTAGGTTTTATATTCCTCTAAATCTACCCAATATGTTCATGTAATCTAATTCAAATAAAAAAAAAATATCAAACAGGTTCCCTTTCAGTTTGATTCAACTCTAAAATTCCATAAAGATATCAAAAATGTGAAAATTCAGATCTACAGCACATCTGAAAATACAATGTGACAACAGTACCTACTTAGAAAAATGATAAATAATAATTAGAGTGCAGTAGAGGAGAGTTAATTTAATTCAATTATATCTTTACAATTTTTGTTTTTTGTTTAAAAGCCACCCAAGCATAGTTTTTTTTTGTGGGACATTCTCTCATCATACATTTCTATATTTATTTCTACAGGATACAAAGTAATTATAAAAGTGTATATAGTAATGAGATCTTATTCGAACAAAATCAATATGACGGATGTTACATCGAAAAAAGTGGGGGGTCTCTGATTTTTTTTTCTATCATATCGAGTTGGATGTTAAATGAAAGAGGAGAAAATTCTATGTTTATAAATATAAGTATAGTACAATAAAATTTAAAATAAATACGTATTCGCAGTATTCTTTCTAGACAATCACTTGTTTCGAGTGCGGAACATTAATTTCCCATCAGGTTATTTTTTATTTAGTTAGAGATCTATCAATAAGTATGTAATGTAAATATACACTTTCAAAATTCCATAAACATAAATAAGAGATTATCAACTAAACAACCATTATTCGTCATTTGTACGTTTTAATTGTTTCTTGGTAGGTGTAATCATAATTATCCGATTACAGCAAAGCCTAAAGGACAGGTTATGATTTTAGCAGTATATGTATGTATGTTTGTATTTATTGTAATCAATAATTTAAAAATATATCAGTAAGGTACACTTAAGTAGTAACGAGTGATAATATCACTCTCAAAAAATTTTTAAAAAAGTTTAAAAAACTGTAACTCAACTATGGAAAAAATAACCACAAAAAAAGAAAAAAATTCCAAATCTTTCAGCCGACTAGGAATGAATATAATGAGCTAGAAAGTGAGAAACAAGTTAGGTGTTAATTTCTATTGAGTAAGACAAAAAAAAACAGTATCGAATGCCTTGGCCAAGTCCAAAAATATCGTCATACATTTTTGTTGATTTACAAAGCAATTTTGGACTATTTTCGTTAATTCAAAAACTGCTTTTTCAGTAGAGTATTTATCTCTAACTCCAAATTGTAATGTTGATATAATGTAATTTTTTTTTCACAATAGTCCATGATTCTATTTTTGTGTAGTTGTTGATGAAAGTTCTAGGTTTATAGTTATTTCATATATATATATATATATATATATATATATATATATATATATATATATATAATATATATATATATATATATATATATATATATATATAATATATATATATATAACAGTGTGTCCAATTAAGTCGGCACCACATGAAAAACCTAGCAACCTTTAAAACATCGCACGCTTTCTCCTTTAAAACACGGCGTGCTTTAAACTTGAAATTTTGCACGATTTTCAGTTTATAAAACAGGGATTATGATGCAGGTATGATAAAAAATAATTAAAACATTGTCACGGCTTATACAAAAGCTTGTTTTCAAAAAGGTTTTCAATTAGTTATTTTTATATAAGCAAAAAATGGCATCATAGCGTCAATTCATTTCTGTGACAAAATTTTATACTTAGAAAAATGTAAGAAACACTGTTTCTAATCTTAATTTACATTAAGCGATTATAATTACGATGGTTTTTCAGCGGCTATCGCTAGCGCTGAGTTGACCGTTCGTTGTCAAATCCAACCGCCCAGTTCGTACGTCTCATTTTGTTATCCATTTTACACCTGAGGCTATTACACCGCTGAGTTGGCATCCGCCTGATGTAATATACAGATTATTGTTCAGGAATGAGAAATATGAAATTGTAAACAAATATTATGGATACCCAACATGATATTTATTGAGTATTTTTTACGGGGTTATATTTTTTTCTAATCTAAATGTACTTTTCAGGTTTTTGGACGAAGATACGTTGAAAAATATCAGCCAAATGAACAGTAAGTGGTTTTACGCATGCAAATTTGACCCCGTACTGAGAAGACAGAATAGACTATATACCAAGGATATTGCTACAAACACTGTGGACATCGTCCGACTAGAGGACATGTTGATGGCAGGCGAAACGTTTGAATTTTACAAAGATAACCTTGAAGAATCATTTTCAAAAACATTACTTCCTGTCATTCAGTACACTAAAAAATTTAATCGTGATAATTCTAAGAAAAAAAAGAAAATGGGAAGAAAACTAAAATGTAAATCTGAAAAGAAGCGTAATACTCAAGAATATTCAAGTAGAAGTACCCAAAATAAGCATATCAAGAAAGAGTATTTAAGATGCACTACAAAAAACTATGGGAAACTAAGTTCGAAAAAATTCATTTCCCACCGTAAAACCCAAAATAGGGAAAACTATTATTTTTACTCCCATAAAAATTCGATAGGGGTAAAAAAGGTTTTTAGAGGATTTTAAATTAATGTTCATGTAGATCGATTGCAATGATTGATTTCGAATTAGTCGGTTGAGACAAGATCATCATAACATTAAAGAAATAGATTTCACGTCAACATTTCGAACTTTATCAAATACATCGTCAGGGCTAACACATATTTTGCTTGTGTAATACGTTTGCTTGTGTTTTGAAAATGATTCTTTTCCGTATTTTCTGTTTTCGTAATGTATCTTTTGTACGATTTTTATCTAGGGGAATTTCCATAGAATTTTTTTAAATAGCCGATCGGGGGCTACGGTATTGCTTTGAGAAAGAACACTCTCTCCTTGGACCGGCTAGAAACGAGCTTTTCTCGTACGGTGGGGAAATATCTCGCGGTTCAATAAAATTTTGTTCGAGGGGTTTTCCAAATTAATTGTATTTTTCGGCCATTACCTTCCCCAGCAACGTTTCAAAATTTAGATTAATATAATTTTTAAACGAAATGTTACTGAGGACCGTCCGTAGTTGGCGGGGGTGGTGGTTAAGAGCCTCGTTAGAATTTCATTAGCTGATGGAGCATCGATATTCTTTCAGGGCTGGGCTTAGTAACCGGGGTGGGATAATGGGTTTTTATTTCACTCTGGTAAATTTATTCGTTGGGACCATTCTGGCGATAAACTCCATTTTTTTTAAATTACGCTCTTGGCATTAGGATGTTGGGTGAAGAGAGTCGAGGCAGGGCAGTTGACTTCTTCGGTCCGAGCGGAAGGACTTCTCATTTCCTACTTCGTACTTCCAGTAATGGATTTTCGGATTTCGTAGGATTTGTCTACTCAACAAGTTGAAAATGGTCTAAAATAGAGATACTGCTCTTAAAATTATGTGTGATAGCTCATTGGATCCGGAATAACGCCTAGAAAAATGTGCCGAAAGCGTGTACTAGCTCTCAAAAAATTGCAGAAGTTATAAACAATTGAAGATGAAAAAAAAATGACATTTTGTTTTTTGCCAATATTTCATAAACTATTGATATATGAGAAATTTCAAAAAAAAGTTCTGAAAGAGTAGGAAATTCACAATGAAAAATTCTCAACTCCCGAAACTATCTCCATTATTTATAATTTTAATTTAACGCTGAAAATGGGTCTCTGGGAGACATTTTAAATATTTTTTTTGAATTTGAAAAAATTATGGTGTATTCGGAACACTATATATAATTTATTCCCATTGGGAATTTTACTTCAAGTTAATTTTCCAACAATATAAACGATTGTTAACTGACAACATTTTCTCGAACTTCTGTCTTAATTGTAAATGAAAAAAAATGTTTAAATAATTGTTGTAAAAATTTTTCGCTCCTTACAGCATTTCTTATATACATTGTTAAGAAGATCACGCCATACAAGTTGGAAAATATTCATACTTTGTTTATAATAGTTTTTGAACAAAAACTAAAAAATCCAAGAAATGTTGCTAAAAAAATTTTTTTTCTGAATCATCATATCATCGTTTTTCAATCAATACAAGATATACATTGATTTCAAAAAAAAATTCCCGCTATTTGTTGATAAATTTTTTAATAAACAAATTAATTATTTCAATATTTTTGAATTTTTTTTTTCACAACTTCATTATATTACAAATATTATGATTTTTGAAAATAACAAATTTCCTTAATAACAATTTTTAATTGTTTATACGTTTTTTTTATATTTCTATTGTTTAAATAATTAGTTGAGGAATTATTTTTCTTCTAAAAATCATAATTGACAGTCCTCTATGAAAAAACAAAAAAAAAATATACAATGGAATTGTTGATACATTTTTTTTGTTACCCTATAAAGGACTGCCCATTATGATTTTTAGAAAAAAAAATATTTCTCAACTATTATAAACAATTAAAAATTGTTATTAAGGAATTTTCTTTTTCAAAAATCATAATATTTGTAATATAATGAAGTTGTGAAATGAAATTTTCCAAAAATATTGAAATAATCACTTTGTTTATAAAAAAATTATCAACAAATAGCGGGAAAATTTTTTTTTGCAAATCAATTTATATCTTGTGTTGATAAAAAAACGATAATATGATGACTAAGAAAAAAAATTGGATTTTTTTGTTTTTGTTCAAGTACAAAAATTATTATAAACAAAGTATGAATATTTTTTCAACTTTTATTGCGTGATCTTGTTGAGTATGTATATAAGAAAGGCTCTACGGAGCAAAAAAATTTTACGAAAATTATTTAAACACTTTTTTTCATTTACAATTAAGACAGAAGTTCGAGACAATTTTGTTAGTTAACAATCGTTTAACTTGTTGAAAAATCCTCTTTAAATTAAATTTTCAACGGGAATGAATCATTTATAGTGTTCCAAATACACCATAATTTTTTCAAATTTGAAAAAATATATTTAATACCTCAAATAAATTAATTAATGTGTCGTACTCGCTTTTGACGCCGGGCACGCAACCTAAAAATGTCGCTCGGAGACCCATTTTCAGCGTTAAATTAAAATTATGAATAATGGAGATAGAGTTCCGGGAGCTCTAAGTTTTTTATTGTAAATTTCCTCCTCTTCCAATATATTTTTTTTTTATTTCTTAAATATTGATAGTTTATGAAATATTGGTAAAAACGAAATGCCATTTTTTTTCATCTCCAATTGTTTATAACTTTTGCAATTTATTATGTGCTAATACACGCTTTTGGCACATTTTTCTAGGCGTTATTCCGGATCCAATAATTTCAAGAGCAGTATCTCTATTTCAGACCATTTTCAACTTGTCGAGTAGACTAGATGGATTGTAGGCAATTTTCTTGATGGTACTTGAGAAGTTACTTCAGGAGTCGCCTGCGATAAGTATTCTTCAGGGTCTAATCATGCCTTCTCTTTTCAGGGTAATAATCTGTGTGGTTTTTGTAAGTCTTACAGGTCAGGTATGGCGATAGGGTTTGAGAGGCAGCTCAGGGATTGAGTGGGGTAGCTATTCTTAGGTGGTAGCACTCACAATAAATCTGGCGTGGCCGTAGCGGATTAAATCTCCAATTTATTGTAGGTATTCGGGCCCACCAGCTCAAAGACAGTCACCCTCTCATGTTCTCCGGTGAATGGGCGTTCAAACCGAACGTCCGACCCTCGCAAGGGGGCTCCTTGGGCCAAGTTGGCCTTTCCCCAAACTTCCCGCACGTAGGATACCTTTTCCTGTTTCCTTTACGGATAGAGAGTTAAATGTAAATTCCTGAGTTAGGTCGGTCTTCGTTTTCTACGCTCTCTATCCAAGTTTAGTTTTGAAACCTTTCCTTTCAAGTCGCTCCCGGACTTGTTCTTTTCGAAAGTAGTATAGACGGATCCGGGCACCTGTGAAGTCTCGTGAAAGCGGAAAATATTGCGTTCAATGTCACACCTCACTTTTCAAACGAAAACGTATCGCGGTTAAAACTCACGGGCGAGTTGTGTTCGTTTTCTTTGTAAATTTGACATTCGGGACTTGGTACGATTGTCATAGTTCTTGAATTCGATTCTGATTGAATCATTTCAACTTTGGAGATCCGTCTCGTGTAATGCACTTTGCAAAAATTCCCGAGGAGCGTGACTTTGAACGTATTTATTCGGTAGTGTGTCGTTTTTGGGTTTTAAACGAGTCTTCGCCCCCTCGTAAAATAAAGGATAGGGAAATATTTGGAATTTCAGATAGGGAATAAATAACCGTGGGGTGTGGTTTTCTCTAGGGGAATTTCCATAGATTTTAGGTGTTTCAAAATTTTCAGTAGGGAAATTTTTGGATTTTTTTTAAATAGCCGATCGTAGGCTACAGTATTGCTTTGAGAAAGAACACTCTCTCCTTAGACCAGCTGGAAACGAGCTTTTCTCTTTTCCAGAGGACTTATCAGATGTCCTATGGTGCAGAAATATCTCGCGGTTCAATAAAATTTTGTTCGGGGGTTCTCCAAATTAATTGTATTTTTTTGCCATTACTTTTTCCAGCAACGTTTCAAAATTTAGATTAATATAATTTTCATACGAAATGTTACTGAGGACCGTCCGTAGTTGGCGGGGGTGGTGGTTAAGAGCCTCGTTAGAATTTCATTAGCTGATGGAGCACCGAGATTTTTTCAGGGCTGGGCTTAGTAACCGGGGTGGGATAATGGGTTTTTATTTCACTTTGGTAAATTTATTCTAGGTATTTAAACTTGTCTCAGGCCGGAGCAAACGAACCCCAGTCAGCACTAGTCGTATGAAGGAAGTCGAAATCCCTGATGAAATACATGCATGTCATATAAGGTGGTACATATGACAGTACACTTTGTGACTTTTCTTGTTTACCGATCTGCACGACGGAAAAACAAGTGTCAGACAGTGGCGTAGTTGGTAGACTTTCCAATGGTTTTTTAATTACGACCCAACCCCCCTCTCTATGATATATTGGGACATGATCTATGTCTCAAATCAATTTGGAAGAATTATTAGTGACTCACCAAACTCAACAGTCATTGAATTATTCACTGCTTCATTTTTTTGCTTTAAAATTTCTCGAAACGTGTATTTTTATTTTTTAGTGTTAATTTTTATTATTAGTATTTGTAATAAATTGTGGAATAGTACAAAAAAGTGTATTTTTTCAATCCAATTCATTTGTGACCATTATAATAATTGTTACAATGTTGTAGCCAACCGATATGAAATGAAGTAACGACAACAGACAATTAAAGCCATTGTAATATTTGGGTGGCATAACAGTCATCAATAGAGTAACAGGAACAATCGTGGACAAAAAACTATTCGTTTTCAAGCTTTTGAATATAGGTATTTATAATGTGCAAGTCTTCAAAATCTTCACATACTTCCAGAGTGGATAATACTTGTCCAAATAAGGGGAAAGTCCCTAATGAATATGAGTCTGGACTATTTTTAATATTTCAAAAAATATTTTTGATTACGTTTTAAAATTTTGAATTTTTCCTGATTTTGTTTTGCTGTTTACAATTCTGGTAGGTATCGAAAATGGCCCCTTTCAAGCTCAATGTGATTTCTGGGGATTGTAGTGGGTGGAAGTTATCCCAACATTTTTGTGAGCGATTTTTCTCACGGGAACTCAGAAAGATTGAAGTTTTATATACTGCCAATCATTCTGCCGCTAGCAGTCCATTGAAAAATAAAAAGATTTTTCCTACAAAAAAAAATCATTATTGTTTTGGGTAGTAGATTTGTGATGATTGATTTTATTCATACAGCTTGGATAACAACTTGTAAGGTTAGTATTATTTAATGTATTATTGAATTCAAAGATTCAATACGTGTTGCCGGTCGCCTTCCGCATAAACCCCTCGTTGTTCGTTGATTTGCTTCAATTTTGAAAAATGCATTAGAAACTTTTCTAACATTTCTCAAAAAATCATTTGGAAAATCCAAAATATTTGAATGTACACTGAAAGGAACAAAATGAATTTGTATCAGTTTTAGACAAATAGTGCACCGTCGACATCATCAATAAGAATCACAATTTGTTCACAAAGGGGTTGCACATGGATATATATATATATATATATATATATATATATATATATATATATATATATATATATATATATATATATAGAAGAAGGGTAGTCTCGTGACTGGATTAGTTGAAAATAACTATGGATTTGAAATAAACTTAGTAGAAAGGATTTTCCTTGAGGTTGCAGTCAAATTTAATGCCCAGTGAAAGAAGAAAAACTCTTTCTTATTTTGTCGAACTTTTGAAAATGTTCATTTTCATTATCAAGACAGCTGTTAAAAAAGGAAAAACACAAATTGTGAAATACGATTTTAAACAAATTTAAATGAACTCACTGAGGTGAGGTTAAGTGAAGACAGCGATCTAATCATCATTGTGTGATTAAATATTTTTTCAAAATAATATCACTATAAAGCACTACTAGTAATATAGATAAAAATTAAACAATTGTAGAAGCACATATTGTTTAGGAACATAATTTAAAAATAACAATTTGAAATTTGACATGACAAGTACCACATGGTTAAAGCATGACTGAAAATGGAATGGTGGATGACAGGAAATGCAAGACAGATTTCAGTAATTTTAACAACCCTTCTATTTTAGCAGTAGAAAATAACTACCATAAAAGGAATTTCCTTGAAATGGTAAACATAAAAAATGAACATAATAGCATGAATAAACGATCTGAAATTTCCAACCTAAGTGTTATTTACAATTACTTGTTAAAACTTGATTCCAACTGAATTTTTTGAAAGAAAAAAAAACTGCTTATTATTTTTTTATTTTTTCTCTCATTTATCAATTTTTGTCATATAGATCGGTACTATTCCTCTTGTCTTGTGGACAAAACACATGTTTCTCCCATGACAGTTTCACATTGACATATGACACTTGACACCTTCTGTCGTGCACTTCCTGTCATCCACCATTCCATTTTCAGTCATGCTTTAACCATGTGGTACTTGTCCTGTCAAATTTTAAATTGTTATTTTTAAATTATGTTCCTAAACAATATGTGCTTTTACAATTATTCAATTTTTATCTATATTACTAGTAGTGCTTTATAGTGATATGATTTTGAAAAAATATTCAATTATACAATGATGATTAGATCGCTGTCTTCACTTAACCTCACCTTAGTAAGTTCATTTAAATTTGTTTAAAATCGTATTTCACAATTTGTGTTTTTCCTTTTTTCACAGCTGTCTTGATAATGAAAATGAACATTTTCGAAAGCTTGACAAAATAAGAAAGAGTTTTTCTTCTTTCACTGGCCATTGAATTTGACTGCAACTTCAAGGAATATCCTTTCTACTAAGTTTATTTCAAATTCATAGTTATATATATATATATATGTATATATATACATATATATACATATATATATATATACATATATATACATATATATACATATATATATACAAATATACATACATACATATGTCAGCACATACACATATATAGCAAATCGTTCTAGCTAGAAATAATGGTAAAAAAGTTATAGTGAATAAATTAGAATTCAACTTACGAAGAAGAGTAGTCTGCTTTTGTGTAAGGAATACAGTAGTTCCATTAGTTTAGCGATCCATAATATATATATATATATATATATATATATATATATATATATATATATATATATATATATATTGTTATGTTTAGGAAATAAATATTTAAATTTTTTTAAATATATATATATATATATATATATATATATATATATAAAATATATATATATATATATGGAAAACTTTTTTATTATTTGTTTTATGGAAAAAAGTTCTGCATGGCCTAAATCCCAGATTGAAATCTAATTGAAAACTACGCTCAGATATCCAATATTATCTACTTACCATGAAAAAAATTATTTTTTGGTAAAAATAATTTAATTTTGCAAATCATAACATTTATTGTATTGATAAACATGATGATCTTTTGGTTCATTGGTAAGTTATCTAACATTAGAATAATTATTGCATGTATATCATAATACTCATTTTACAAATGAAAAGTTAAACAGAACAAGTTAACTAAAAAGTAACATTTATAACATTTATTAATTTAACTAGCGTTTTGACGTTTGCAATCAAAATCTTTTTTTTTCAGTGCATTCTAGATTAAATGACAATGTGTAGACAAATTGATACTACACAGAATTTGTCAGTGCATCCTAGATTGAATGTTGATCTGTAGACACAAATTATCAATGCTCATACAAATAATAACAAAATCTGTTTTCTCATGATAAATGGATAATATTGGATATCTGACCGTAGTTTTCAATTAGGATCAAGTTTTTCTCAATAAATATTGTAGATATTGTAAAAAATAAAGATACTTTACTCATGAGCAAAATTTACATTTTTCGACAAACCTCGAATACAAAAGCAAAAAATTGATATCTGATTATTTTATTTTGGGTAATAGGCCATGCAGACCATTTTATCAGGAATATCTTTTTTTCATGAAACAAATAATAAAAAAGTTTTCCATATGGTGCCGACTTAATTTGACACATATATACAGTGTCCGCCAAAAAGTATGTACCATATGGGAAAAAAGTTATTATTGGAGAATTGGAAAAAATATTTGGGGAAAAGTTTGTGCAGTCCGATTACCCAAAATCATTTTGACACATGTCAGGTGATCGCTAGTAGGGTGGCAAATTGAAAAAAATTGCTATGAAAAGGCGAAAAGTAGGGTAAGATGGCAAGATATCAAAAAAAGTTATTATGCAAAATATCATGCACATAAACGAAGTTTCAAGAGATAATTCGAAAAAATTGGAAATAGCTATTTTTTTTGAATATTTTTCCCATCTACCCATTTTAAAATATATATATTTTTGAATAGCTTGACTATACTGAAACATTTGCATTTCTATGATAATGACAGAACTTTTTATTTTCTCCTCACCAGAGGGCACTATATTTAAAAAATAGGATTTTGTCAGAACCCTTGCTGATACATCGGTTCGTATCTAACAGTTATATCAGAATTCCACGACAATTGTGATGACATGACACTCCAAAAATATGGTGTTTTCCAGATTATAATCAAGTTCCGATGATAATTGTGGATGAGCGTTTAACTTCGCACATAAACATGTAAATTATGAGTCTCTTAAATTTGACTCACTATTTCATTCTGAATATTTTCACATTTTTTTTGGCAAATATGAACATCGAAAATAAACCATACTGAAATGAAATCAGGTTCGTTCAGTGATCTACATCGGTGAACGTGAACATATTCCTCAATTATGTCACAAAAT
>JAFIRS010008136.1:0-19372 GCA_018342105.1 Gonioctena quinquepunctata
AATGTTAATACGATTTAGAAAGTCTTAATTACGTGTTAGTAAGTCGTAATTGTATAATTCCGACCTAGTAAGTCGTAATTACGTGTTAGTAAGTCGTAATTGTATAATTCCGACTTAGTAAGTCGTAATTACGTGTTGGTAAGTCGTAATTTTTCATAAAATAAAATGAAAAATGCACATGGCCCTTCTACGCTTCCGTACATTTAGGACAGTAGGGCATCTATGTATTCCTCGTCTGTGTAAAATACATTCGAGTTCAGAAAGGATTGCATGTGTTTTTTGAAACTGTTGAAGTCTAATTCCTTTACATACTTTCTTCACAGTTTATAGCTATTTCTTTAGCTATAAACTGTGCTTTCTTCATCGATTTTAATTTACGCATCGGTGACATTGACAGACCACGCCCTTCGTAAACCCGGGAGCAGATATTTCTCATGCTCACCGAGATAGATGGGATTACACACAAGAGAAAGAGGGAGACGGAAAGCGGGAACATGCTTTGTGAAACACGACAGCGCAACGAGAGGTCAGCTGGAACGTATATTGTTTATAATAAATATTTAACAATGTAAATAGTTGTACTTTCGACCAGCTATGAAGGAAAATAGTATACACCACACGGGCACTGCGTAGTGCAGGAAATTTTGACTTCCTGCCTGTGTAGTGTAATATACTATTTTTAATATTAAGTAGCAATCATTCCACTGTGGGGCAAAATCTCAAATATTTATTCTAATTTTCAGGGCATACTGTGATCATTTTTCTGGATTTAGAATACCTTCAAATAGCTGTAACCATTATTTCATGAGAATTTATTCATCAATACCAAAGTTATGACTAGTTGAAATTCTAAAATTTAAAAAGAACCCAATTTGGAGAATTTCAGAAATTAATGAATATGATTTAAGAAGCTAAAGATCTATATTCTACCAAAATATACAGTGCGCGTCAAAATTATGGAACAAATTCGATATTTCGCAAGCCATGTACTTTTGACAAAAATCCTGAAATAGGTCGATTTTTATTTAAAAATGCCGATTTTTTTATGTATATTCTAAAGGGGTTATGTCACTGGTTTTGACATGGTGACGTAATCGGTAATTTTTTTAAATTGGAATAGATGTCTTGTGATACCTCATCTGAAAGGCCTTCCAATACCGCATTCAATGATAATAATTAATTAGATATTTATTTACAGGGTGAACAAAAATTATTATTTTATTTCAATAAGAGAATAACTTTATATCCAACAAAATAGAACAGTTGAATAACATGTTCAAAATGCCATCCACCAGTCTCTTGACAATAAGCAAATCTACGGATACATTCCTCTTGCACATTGCGAATAACTTTCGGAGTAATTCTGTTGATTTCGATCCTAATTCGATTTTTCAACTCTTGTAGATTTTGTGGCCTATCTACATAGACCTTCGATTTCAAATAACCCCACAAGAAAAAATCCAGGGGCGTAAGATCTGGAGATTTCGGGGCCCACTCTATCGGTCTGCGTCTACCAATCCACCTCCTAGGAAAACAGTTATTCAAAAACTCGCGAACATCACGTGCATAGTACGGGGGTGCACCATCTTGTTGCAACCAAATACTTTCATTTGGTGAGTTAGGATTGTTGGCGTTTGGAAAAATATCGGCAAGGCTAGGTATGAGTTCATTTCTTGAAAATTCCTGTGAGATTTCCTTCGAAAAAATACGGGCCAATAATCCTGTCGTTTATTATCCCTGCCAAAACATTGACTTTCTGAGGGTATTGAGTATGCCCGTCCATCATCCAGTGAGGATTATCCCTACTCCAATATCTGCAATTCTGACGATTTACTGAACCATTCAGACAAAACGTAGCCTCATCGGAAAATAGAATTTGTTTTATAAAACGTGGATTGCGGTTAAACAAATCCTGCATTATTTCACACAACTCCACACGGCGATCGGGATCATCATCATTGAGTTGTTGATGTAGCTGTACTTTGTACGGATGGTACTTTTCTGCTTTTAGAATACGTAATACAGAACTTTGGGAGATGTCAAGGTCTGCTGCAATTTGTCGTGAAGTATTGTGAGGATTATTCTCTACACCCAATAGAACACCAAGTTTCACGTTTTCTTCTATTTTAGGACGTCCAGCATTCGGAATTTGTTTGACATGACCAGTTTCTCTAAATTTTTTCTCAATCTTACTGACTGTTGAACAACTGATAGGTCTATTCGGATACTTCGCATTGAACAAGTCGCATACCTCTTGCTGAGTTCTGGTTCTATCTCCGCATCCAATAAAAATTAAAATTTCTATGCGTTGGGTTTCACTTAAAGTAGCCATAGTTTACTTTTAGAACCTTTTCACTTAGAATTTGTGAAGAATATTTATTACTATTTCAACTGACATTTATTTGACACCAACTTGCCTATTATGACATTGATTTGTGATTGTCTTTTGTTTCCATTTTAGAGTTTTTGAATAACTGTTTTCCGAGGAGGTGGATTGGTAGACGCGGACCGATAGAGTGGCCCCTAAGATCTCCAGATCTTACGCCCCTGGATTTTTTCTTGTGGGGTTATTTGAAATCGAAGGTCTATGTAGATAGGCCGCAAAATCTACAAGAGTTGAAAAATCGAATTAGGATCGAAATTAACAGAATTACTCCGGAAGTTATTCGCAATGTGCAAGAGGAATGTGTCCCTAGATTTGCTTATTGTCAAGAGACTAGTGGATGGCATTTCGAACATCTTATTTAACTGTTCTATTTTGTTGGATATAAAGTTATTATCTTATTGAAATAAAATATAAATTTTTGTTCACCCTGTAAAAAAATATCTAATTTATTATTATCATTGAATGCAGTATTGAAAGGCCTTTCAGATGAGGTATCACAAGACATCTATTCCAATTTAAAAAAATTACCGATTACGTCACCATGTCAAAACCAGTGACATAACCTCTTTAGAATATACATAGAAAAATCGGCATTTTGAAATAAAAATCGACCTATTCAAGGATTTTTGTCAAAAGTACATGGCTTGCGAAATATCGAATTGGTTCCATAATTTTGACGCGCACTGTATATGAGAATACGTGAAAACAATTATTGGATAACTGTTTCATTAATGAAAGTTAGAAATAAAACATTCGAAATACATAAATAAAATTTTGAAAATGATGACTAGATAAAACTTGAGTCATTAAAGAGTTCGAATGATACCCTACCTTTCTGTATTTAACATGTAAAATAAAGAAGTTACGGGAGGGGGGCGACGGACTTTTGGTACAAACAAGTTTTCTTAAGTGAATGGTATTAGTTTAATTGATGGAAGAAAACTAACTAATTCAACTCTTAGTTTGACATGAATATAAATTTACTTATGGTTCGAAAATGTATTGAAATGAGAGCAATCTGAATATTTCTCAGTGCGGAGCTCAGAATAGGGCCCAATACCAGACGTATTTTCCATTTATCTAGTACATGTATGTCTCTAAACAATCTTCTCTGTATTATATAATCAGTTATAAGAAATAAAACTCCCGTTTCGGCTTTTACATTTTATTGTCAATTTATAAAATATGTTGAACATAATCTTAATAACTACAATAACTCATTTAATTGCTATGCATTTTTGGTAAATCACTTTATCCCAAACTGAAATAAATGTTATCACGAATGTTCCTTTCTCGTTCAGAAAAAACTCCTTAATACTCATAGAGTACAAATTACACCTACCTAATTTTATATCGAAAAAAACAAAAAGTGTAGTACAAAACAGAGTTTACATAAAAATTGTTCTGGAAGATATCATAAGAAACGATAAATATATAAATAATCAACAAAAGCAATTTTCAAAATTGAATTAGGAAATTGAAATGGGGGTGGACGAACCAAAGAAACATCCAATTCGATGTAATTAGTGTCAAAACTATCAAGGCAGTCAGTAATGAGCAAATAAAAAATCTGAAACTGAGTTTTGCTCAAAAAATTTGGCATAGTAAAGGTATAAAGAATGATAATATATACAGTGTCCGTCAAAATCTGTTTTTTTTTTAGTAATTGTTACTCAGAAAATTGCATTCTCTATAAAAGTTGGTGCATCCAATCAAACTGAATACGCGCACAGCCGTTATTATCAGTGGCGTGCGGCTAAGCGGGAATCGGCCGAAATTCTTAATTCACTATAGAGTAAAATGACATAACTATGGAAAATATCGAAAAATGTTATTGAAAAAAGTTGTTTGTAATTGAAAGATATTCCCACTCATCCAGTACACCTAACTACCAAGTATTAATTTAAATATTTATTTTGTGGTTATTGATCAACCTCTTTTTCAAGGATCCTGGCTTTATTTCATTATCTTTCCATTACCGTTTTTTTTGGACTCATCTTCAAGATTTTGTTAGAGCAGTCAATTGCTTTGACAGACAATTTATGCTAATTTAGTAATTTACTACGCAAAAATTATTGTCGATAATTCCCATTAAAAATTGAGGTCAACTCATCAATCAGTTACTGAAATTAGTAATTGGTAGACTAAACTGGATAACTGGGAATATCTTTCAATTGCGAACAACTTTTTTTATAAAATTTTACGATATTTTCCATAGTAATGTCACTTTACTCTATAGTGAATTTAGAATATCGCCCGATTCCCGCTTAACCGGCAGTCTAATTGAATGCACCAACTTTTATGAAGAATTTCATTTTCTGAGAAACTATTAATAAAAAAATTCCCATATGATTCCAAGATTTTGGCGGGCCCTGTATACCTAACTCATCTAAAATTACAGAAATAAGTGAAAAAGTTATGGAGGAAAAAGGGTTTATATGTAAACAATGTGGATTTCCACATTATATTGGCGATATTTTTATAGCAAAACTCTTCCATATTATGCGATTCAGTGAGATATTTTGAAAGACTGCCAATTCTCTTTGGGGTTAAATTTTCAATAACATCTAAAGAATGATCAGACATGACATGTAGATTATTTGAATCAAAATTTCCATCCGAATGATATGTTAAAACAACATATTTTACGATATGGTAGAAAAAAACAGTGTCACCTTGAGGTGCACACCCTATGTTATGATTTTATTGGGTGAGTTTAATGGAATTGTCAAAATGGGAAGAGACTTGAAAAATTTGACATTTATTCCAAGAAAATAAATCAATTGGGTTTCCTGTAGAAGGTTCATTCGATTGATCTGAAAATAGAATAAGGTGACATTGTATAGATAAATTTTATTCTAATTTATGCTTCCAATAATATTTATTTATTAACGAAATATTTTATTCGTTACCGCATTCGGTATTCTGGATTCAAAAATAACATTAAAATCTCTTGAAACAAATTATACTTTCGTTTCGCAAATCACTTCTGGTCCCTTTCTCAAACCCGAATCAATTTGTAATTTCAATTTGAATTCTCTGTAATATGCCGTATGTTTACTTCTATGATTTGTTCCTCGCCAAGAATGATATTAAGAATAAATAAGCGGTTGTCAACCTTTATTTCACTCAAATGCATATTACAAACACTCACGTTATTTTTCCCAGCAAGAAATATGTAGGTCCCGTGGGCCCGTGTGATAACATAATTTTAATTACATCGGACTTTCAATAATAAAGCAGGCAGAAATTACAGTTTGTTGCTTCATATTTCCTTTCCGGCGTTATTGCCGTATAAAAAGGAAATTTTCACATTATATAGATCAATATGAGTTTTGGGTCCCTTGCTAGATTATTCTACAAAAAAATCATACATATGATTGCAATAAGCATTGGTAGCATTAGATAAACAAGCGCTTTTCTAATCTTCAGTAGAATTAAAGTGAATACTATATGCACGTGTGAGAATCGGTAGGTCTTCGATTTATAAATTGTTCTGTAGGGAATAACGTTCCTTCAGTGCGTTGAAATTATCCTCACATTCATAACTCTTCTATGAATCATTGGTAGAGGTTGAGTTCTCGAAACCGATCAGAGAATTCAAAGCTTTCGCAACTTCCAAGTTATCCAAAATCGTAACGTGATTACCATCGAAAACTTCAATGTCCACCTGTTGTTCACTGATTTGAGATAGCCCATAGTCCACTTCGAATCCACGAATGTTTGAGTCTCTAGGTTTGTAAAGTTTAATTTTTGACTTGAGTTTGCTGTATGAGGGAGTATATGTTTCGAGGGCTCTTATTCTGCCATATATTCCATTTGCAACCAGTTTCTGAGAGGCAGGTCCGTAAGTTGATCGTTCTCCGACAAGGTTAGTAGCCATGTTTGCTCGTGCATCCCACGATTCACATTTCAATAGATTTTCCTGAAAAACAAAACATTTCATTCCAATCTGAGAAATATCATTCTCATGATAAAATAGAATGCCACAGTGGTTATGAAAAAACCACTATTGATGGTACTGATTCCAAACAATTCAATGTTATGTTCAATAATATTGGCGTAATATCAGTAACGAAATAAAAACATTTTGCGATATTTGTACGATATCTCAGAAAACTATTTGTTGATTGTAGAAAGCCAAAATTTGATTCAACATAAGTATGAGAATATTAGTATGTTTCAAATAAAACAATGTCCCTATATATACAGTGCGTTCATAAAGTGTGGAAACGCCCCATTATCGCACGAGTTGATTATTTTCGGAGGTAAAGCTCGGACAGGTCGATTTTTAATTTCAGTTTTCTACTTAAAAAAAAAAAAAACCCACTACCTTACAGGATATGACGTTATCGATATATATATATATATATATATATATATATATATATATATATATATATATATATATATATATATATTGTTATAGAATGATATAACTGTAACTGTATTAACCCATCATGAACCATTTCATATCGGAGAAGCTTGGAAAACCAAATGGACAACCAACCATGATTTCAACCATAATAACCACGAGGACCCTACCGTTCCTCTCCCAGGAATGCAAATGCCTAGGAAAGCATGGTGTAGCCTCAACCGCATCAGAACTGGCCACGCCAGATGCATGTCCATGCTGTACAAGTGGGGACTCTCGGACACCCAGGAATGCGACTGCGGAGCGCCGGACCAAACTGCAGCCCACGTAGCCAACGAGCGCCCAATAAGAAAATTTGAAGGAGAATGGAAAGAGATCCTGAATGCCACTCCTGCTGCCGTGAATTGGCTGACCTCCCTGGATATCGACTTATAACCCATGACCTATGCCTCAAGTGTATTCGCATAATATATATATATATATATATATATCTCAATTGTTTGCCAACCTGTAGAAGTGCTTGTATCTTCTTCTTTCTTATAGCTGTAAGTGAATTTGTAGATCGCCATACGATAAATAAATAAATAACTGTAAAATTATTATTATTATTATTATTATTATTATTATTATTATTATTATTATCATTATTATTATTATTATTATTATTATTATTATTATTTTATTATTATTATTATTATTATTATTATTATTATTATTATTATTATTATTATTATTATTATTATTAATATCGTTTTAAAAACTACCAGTCAGGCCCTTACTTCCGAAGCTCCGACCCATTCGGAAGGGCGCGTTTACATAAATAATGACCTCTCCCACACCCGTGGTGAGAGATCATTGGGTCCGTGAATCATGTGTCCTGAGCAGACGTAACGATCCGAGAATGACTGCCTTCTGCATGCGGCCGGCTAGAGATTCTGCCGATTTACGGCATGCCGGTATAATTTCAGGTTTGAGAGTAGCGTTGGCATCATTCCACCAAGGGCCCCTATAATCAGAACCACTATCTTTACAGAATGGTCTGGATAGAGTCTGCGGAGCTCGAAGAGTAAATCTCGATACTTCGTCCGTTTCTCGTCCTCTTTTCGCACGATATTCGTCTCGCCCGGAGCCGAAAACTCTATGACATATATCGTTTTCTGCTCGCGGTCGAAGAGGACCACATCAGGCTTGTTGGCTTGTATTTGCCTGAGGGTGGGGAATGAGTAGTTCCAATAAATTCGGCACTGCTCATTCCCCACAACGGACTCAATATCCCCGGAGCGTAGGGCGCATCGGTGTTCTCATCAATACCGTACGAGTGTCTTAAATGATAATACAGCACTCGTAACGCCGCGTTATGACGGTGGATATAGGCTGAGACCGCATATGCTGTACATGCTGACAGCAAGTGCATGATGGTCTCAGGCGCTCCACGGCAGGCCCTGCATCTCGTGTCAGGGACCTCTATACCCATCACGCGGCTTCGGTAGACGAGAGTGTTGAAAACACCGTCCTGGCAAGACCTGGAAAATATATCACCAGGTGTCATCATCCACCTCGTCGGAAGCGCGGGACTGGAAGGTGAACTCTAATTCAATTAGGATCGAGCCACAATAGATCTGAGAACGTCGCAGTGGAAGGGGTGGTTATCGCCCCATTCGGAAAAAACCTAACCTAAGGCTTGCCGATACACAGTTTAGATCTGGGAAGCTGTTATCTGCCAGGAGAAATATTTCACAGTTCCCTTTCAGTTTTGAAATAAAAAAAAAGTAGAGAACCGACAATGTTGACACAATGAGCAAAATTTGATTGCATAATGTGCTCATTCACTCATAATTGCTTTTATGTTATAAAAAAACCGCGGCATGTATCTATTTGATGCTCATTTATCTATTACTTTTCATCACATCATTCTGGTGATAATTTAAACTGTGAATTGACATAGTAAAAAAATAGGGTTTGAATAAGAACTGAGGTACTAGATACTGAGGGTAAATTATGATTTTTATACCTGGTGTTGAGAAATAACTTCTGGAGGTAGGTAAAACGACAACAGGTGGCACAGTAGGTAGGTTTCTAATATTTGCAATGTTTCTAAATTCATCTCGACTAACATTTGCTTCAATACTGCCGGAGATCCATCAATCAAAATTACATTCCCATGATATCCCTTCGACTCCAGGATATTGACCACTTCCAGTGTAATTATACTGCCAAATGAATATCCCAGGAAGGTAAAAGGATTTTCTATAGAGATATATCTTTCCACTATCTGTAACAAATCAACAACATTCGTTATAAAATATGTGCTATTGTACCAAAATATGTAAATGACAAATTTCGCTCAGTTGAGAAAGATCGTCCGTAGTCGCACTTGCGGAGGGGACAAAATTTGACGAGTGCGTATTCTGATTGGAACTCATGGTATGTAATCACATTTTCCAGAACTGTCGCAGTCGGATATACCACATTGATTAGGGTAGGGATATCGGAGACCATCTAAATTGTTTTATCATAGTACGAACATTCAGTTCCTATCCGGGTCAAGATTTCATACCCATCTCAGCCAAGATTTTGAGAAGATTCAGAATAAAAGTACTGGTAATATTTCAGAGGTAGTTGGTAATTATCTTTCCCCAAACTCCGTTGGAGATGATTCCGTGAATCACACGTAATTTCATTTGTTTTGTTAGTGGCCTTGCCTGAGTCACCTATCATATAATTTTGAGCTGGGTTCGGAACCCTAATAATTGTGATCAGAAACAGCCGAAAAAAGGCAAAATATAGCATTGTAGTAGATATTCTTTTTTTTTCAACATTGTATTTTGTGAACCCTGTGCAGATTCAGCAATATAATCGCGGACTAGTGGTGAAACAGCGTGAAAGGAGATAAGATATATAGTATAATGTTCAGTGACAGTTCTTGATATGAGCAAGATTTTCATAAAAGACGTCGAATAGAAAACACTTTAAGGCACATTCCTGAAGCCCAACACAAAGAGAACAGAAATTTCAAGAAGTTACAGTGAAATTCATCATTTATGGAAAATAATTGAGGAGAAAGGATGTCTAATTCTGGAAAAAGATAAATATGTTACACAACTACAGAAAGAAAACGAAAGATTACTTTATATCTATGAATTAATTACTTCAAATCTAATGGAAAAAGAGACAATGATGGAAAGCTTGAGTAAAATCACCATAAAAATTGAAGAAATTGAGAAAAAAAAGTTGTTCCTGACGTAAAACCAACATATTCTCAAATAGAAAAATCGAATTAAACGGTTTTCTTCACATAAGGGATTCAATATAAAATTGAACCAGAAAATGGTAGATCTCAGGTGAAAAACAACTACTTTCCTGGCAAATACCACGCAGAACGTTGAATGATATTCACCTGAAAATCCATGCATACTTCCATATAATATCAATGGATATTGAATGCAAATGTTTCTTTCTGATAGGCTCGATTATGTTTAATTTATGTCGTGTTCACCTTACAATCCGCATACCGGTTCCAGGCTTCTTGGCCCTCATCAGTACGGAGTAGTCAACCAGCCAAAGGTCCAAAGAACTCTGGCTGAAGTGAGACACAACGTAAACAAACCATCATCGAGCTTGTAACACCTATAGGTACGCCGGAAAAGATAAACTTTAACTGGCGGTACCTAGTGACAGAAAGAAACACTCCGAAAATCTCCCACCTCGATAGGTTTCTGAATAAAAGATTTCTCCTCAGTAGGAGTGGCAAGCCCGTCGAGCATATAGTGAAAGATAAGTGCCATGTGAAGTGGAATGAATGGAAAAATCGAATTAAACGGTTTTCTTCACATAAAGGATTCAATATAAAATTGAACGAGGAAATGGTAGATCTCAGGTGAAAAACAACTACTTTCCTGGCAAATACCACGCAGAACGTTGAATGATATTCACCTGAAAATCCATGCATACTTCCATATAATATCAATGGACATTGAATGCGAATGTTTCTTTCTGATAAGCTCGATTATGTTTAATTTATGTCGTGTTCACCTAACAATCTGCATACCGGTTTCAGGCTTCTTGGCCCTCATCAGTACAGAGTAGTCAACCAGCCAAAGGTCCAAAGAACTCTGGCTGAAGTGAGACACAACGTAAACAAACCATCATCGAGCTTGTAACACCTATAGGTACGCCGGAAAAGATAAACTTTAACTGGCGGTACCTAGTGACAGAAAGAAACACTCCCAAAATCTCCCACCGCGATAGGTTTCTAAATGAAAGATTCCTCCTCAGTAGGAATTGGCAAGCCGTCTAGCATATAGTGAAAGATAAGTGCCATGTGAAGTGGAATGAATAGAGAAATCGAATTAAACGGTTTTCTTCACATAAAGGATTCAATATAAAATTGAACCAGAAAATGGTTGATCTCAGGTGAAAAACAACTACTTTCCTGGCAAATACCACGCAGAACGTTGAATGATATTCACCTGAAAATCCATGCATACATCCATATAATATCAATGGACATTTTTTCTATTCATTCCGCTTCACATGGCACTTATCTTTCACTATATGCTAGACGGGCTTGCCACTCCTACTGAGAAGGAATCTTTTATTTAGAAACCTATCGAGGTGGGAGATTTTCGGAGTGTTTCTTTCTGTCACTAGGTACCGCCAGTTGAGTTATCTTTTCCGGCGTACCTATAGTGTACACAGCTCGATGATGGTTTGTTTACGTTGTGTCCACTTCAGCCAAGTTTGGACCTTTGGCTGGTTGACTCTCCATACTGATAGGGCCAAGACCTGAAACGATGGGATTGTTAGGTGAACACGACATAAATTAAACATAATCGGGCTTATCAGAAAGAAACATTTGCATTCAATGTCCTTTGGTATTATATGGAAGTATGCATGGATTTTCAGGTGAATATCATTCAACGTTCTAGGGTATTTGCCAGGAAAGTAGTTGTTTTTCACCTGAGATCTACCATTTTCTGGTTCAATTTTATATTGAATCCTTTATGTGAAGAAAACCGTTCAATTCGATTTTTCTATTCATTCCACTTCACATGGCACTTATCTTTCAATATTCTCAAATATTAAACAATCCTTAAATAAAGAAAATGTTGTGAAAAAAAAGACCATTGTAACAAATTAAAATCAGAAATAGAATAGAAATTGAGAACAAAGTATACGGTACAAACAAACAATTACTGAACCCAAAAATTAAAATAGTTGGACTTACAATAGAAGAACCTATTAATAATGAAAATTTACAAAATCTGCTGAGAAAACAAAACCACTTCATAAATGAAAATGATTTTATAAAAATATCTTATGTGCAATTCATTCCTCACAAAAACAAATATACAATTTTTGCAGAAGTGAATGGTAACTTGTTCCGAAAAATATTTGAACAAAACAATGGAAAACTATTTATAAATTGGCAAAATGTGCAAGTGTATGGAAATAATAAAATAACAGAGTGTTTTAAATGCCACCGATGCAACCACTCATCAAAAAACTGTAAAAACGCGATAGTCTGTGCTCGATGTGGAGGAATACATTAAGAAAAAAACTGTGAGGAAATCGAAATGAAAATTGATATCTGAAACATGATTATACCCTGATAAAATGCCATTCATGAAAATTCAAAACTACTCAGAAATCCACGAATGCAGAATGATCAAGCGCAGCGGAGGAGTCTCCATATTTTTGAAAGAAATCTTGGAATTCAATATTTTTAAAAAGAAAACCTCGGGAAATTGTGAAATTATTATTCTCGAAATAATATCTCCATGTCTAAAACCAAAAATTGGCGTAATCTATCGACCACCTCATACAAATACATTGGAATTCTTCAAAATTATTAATAATATTACTGGAAGATATAAAAATCTCATTTTATTAGGCGACATGAAATTAAATTTTTTAGAAAAAAATTATTTGGTAGATGAATACAAAAGTATCTACATGACAAATGGTTACAAACTATTAAATGTAATTGATGCACATCATTATTAAAAATTAAACCACAACAATACAAAAATAATCATAGATTTGATAACTTTCAATTAAACATTGACACTGTTTAATTGAAAGTTAGTCACGTTGAATAGAAGATTTCCTTTTCCAAAATAATAAAAAAAACAAAAATAATAACCAAGAAAAAATCAAAAATGATTAGAAAAATTATAAAAATTATAGATAAAGATAAATTCCGAAATTGCGTTTCTAAAGAAATAAACTTTTTTATGAATATACCAACATTTGAAGAACTTGCTGAATGTATTAAAAAATCCAAATAATCAAAAATTCCTATAAAAAAAAATTACATAAATACAATTTGTAGAAATAAAAAAAAAAACCTGAATAAACAATTTCGAAAAGCTGATATAAACCTAAAAAAAAATTGGGATGTTATCAGTAGCAACATAGGAAATAAAAATAAAAAAAGAATCATTCCATTATCCAAATTAAAAATAAATCTGGAACACTAATAACATCTGATGAAGAAATATGTAATGAATTCATTAATTTTATCTCGGAAATTGGATTGATTTTATCAAAAAAATTCCAAATTAAACCAATATTGTAATCAAATTGCAACAAATCCATATTTTTAAACCCAGTGTCGGAAAAAGACATCCATGGAATAATAATGACTCTTAAATCCAACATTGCTCCTGGTGAAGATCAAATAACTTCAAGAAACTTGAAATATATAGTAGATCTAATTAGTTTTCCACTATCACTTGTTAGTAATAAATGTATTGAAAATGGTGTCTGTCCAAATTACCTCAAAAGAACCATATTGAAACCAATTTATAGGGGAGGAGAAAGAGATGAAATTTCTAACTACCGTCCAATACACTCTTAAATAATCTTTAAAAAATGTTCGAGAAAGTATTGAAAATACAACTGATCAAATTTATTAGTGATAATACTGGCTTTGATAAATTTCAGTGTGTTTTCATACCAAATTCTAATACACAATCTGCAGTAACTGATCTCATACATGATATATATGAAACTTTAGATGAGAGCAATTATGGCGCTGCAATCTTTTTAGATATCAAAAAAGCTTTTGATACAGTCAATCATACATTTTTATAAGATATTCTGAATAATTTGGGAATAAGAGGTCACTCTTATAAACTTTTCCAAAATTATTTTGAAAATCGTATCCAATATGTAATTATAAATAAAAATAAAAGTTCAATTGAAAAACAATGCACAATTGGAGTCCCACAAGGTTCAGTATTGGCTACAATATTTTATTTGATTTATGTGAATAGCATAACTAAAATACATTTCGTGGGTAAACATTTTTCTTTCGCAGACGATACTGTACTCTACTATTCGGCCAAAGATACAAAAATACTTGAGAAAAAGATATGAAATCAATTAAAAAATGGTTGGATGACATAAACCTAACAACCAATTCAGAGAAAACTGTTCTCATGGTTTTCAAACGAAAAAATATAAAGCCAATATAATTAAAAGTGACAATAAAGAATAAAATTATAACAGAAGTTGAAAAACACAAATATTTAGGTCTGATTATAGATAAAAATCTAATTTTTGAAGGTCATGTAAATAAAATTAAAAAATCAATTATCCCTCTGATTGGACCAATTAGAAGAGTTGAATTTCTGAATACTCATATTCAAACACTAATATACAATGCCCATATTCTTTCTCCTATCAGATATCTAATAACAATATGGTCATCCTGTAGTAAAATACAAAAAGGCATAATTTATCGTCTTATGAATAAAGCAATTAAAATTATTTTCAAAAAACCCTGGGAAACACCTTCGTTAGAATTATACAAAAATACTATTGATTTGTTGAAAATATAAACAGGATGTTCATAAAATCAGATGTGGAATCATCTGCGACTGAAATATAAACTTTAGTCACTATCTTCCATCGTCAAGATAACCTCCTTGTTGTATTTATGTTGAAAACATTCTCATTAAATAATAGAAAGATTTTTGGAATTGAAAATCACGATTGAAAGAAGTTATTTTTTGTGAATGTCTAACGCCTTTTCCCCGGTAAGCCCTGGAATTAATCTACCGATAGATATATTCTGAAAAGGCCCTCTCAAAGAAAAAACCAAATTGTAAAATTTGCTTTTCATTCAGATAGTTATTTGATTTTCTATTCCAGTCTTAATTAAGAACTCATAAAAGATGAATGAGGCAAAAGAATGTTTTCCAAAAGAGGTACTCACCAGAAATCATTCGTAACATTGACCAGGAGAGACATCGCATTCACTAGGTCTTCAAAAAATTTTTGTCGACGAAAATCTATTTCACGCTTCCACGATCATCAGGAAGACCGGAAGAAATGGAAAACACATTTTAAGAAGCAATCTCACTTTTAAAGATGGAAAAGTTAGGATCATTTCTTTTGGAGACACTTCCTGATGATCGTGGAAGCTGAAATAGATTTCTCGTCGCAAAAAGTATTGAAGACCTAGTGAATCGATGTCCTCCTGCGTCAATTTACGAAATTTCTGGTCATTCTTTGGAAAACATTCTTCTCCTCATTCTTTATGGTTCATAATTAGTCTGGAATAGAAAATCAAATAACTATCTGAATAAAAATGCAAAATTTTCAATTTCATTTTTCTTGAAGTTAGCCTTTCAGAATATCTTCAGAGTAGCTTCAATTCCAGCGGTAAATAGTTGTTTTCGTTGACTTAAAAATAACTCATTTCAATCGTGGATTTTCAATTCACAGAAAATCTTTCATCAATATTCAATTGAGAATGTTTCCTTTCAACAAAAATACTAATAATTTGACATTAGAAAATCAAAAAATTAAAAAAAAATTTTAAAAAAAAAATTTCCAAAAAAAATTAATTAAAAAAATTAAAAAATGCAGATAATATCCACTTTCATAATATTCATTCAATTAAAGGGAAAAACAATTCAATATCTAGTTCAATGAAAACTCATGACAAACTTTCAAATGATCTGAAAAATTGAAATCAATGACGATATTCTTAAAAAAACTTAAACAAAGTATGCTGTTATAAGGATGTTTAACAATACATATATGTATGCAATATGTATAGGTATATTTATATTTGTTAAAATTTTTATTTAAAGATATGAATGTGTATATGTGTCTGTGTATAGGTTGCAATTTATAATTGTAATAAATCAAATAACTTATACCAGAACTTGTTCTGTTTGGAAGATGTATTGCAATAAATAAATAAATAAATAAATAAATAAATAAATAAATATACGCGATTGATGATCAAGTATTCAACTAGAGCACTGTAGAATGTTTTCCTTCCTGGCATATCCCCCTTCTTATTCATTTGTTTGGTAGGATCATATTCCTTGAATCACGTTTTCTTCATCATTTCTGACATGTCCAGATCAGATCACACTTTTCTATATTTATAATGTTTCACAAAATGAGTTAATTCTCTAAAGTTACTTTGTGAAATTTCTTTCAATTTCAACAACTTCACCCAATTAATTTTTTGTATAGCAGTATCTCCATCCAATATACTATTCACTATAATATTTTCAGAATTTCCCCTGAAGATGGTCGTTTGACCGAAAACGTTTGGAATTGCAAATGAGATTTTTGTGCACTAGAACTTCGCTTACGACAATAAATGTATTTTTTACCCTACATATCTATATTTTTTGGCAAAAAAAAACCATAAATATCAATTCGAGAAAATGTTCCGTGTTTTCGTAGTGGTTGGAAATCTAATAAATGAAAGATATATTCAGCACTTTTTCGAATTTTAAGAACTTTTGAGAAAAATTTCACGACAGGAGCTGTTACTTCGTTTATGGACTGAACATTCTGTATATTTTTTGTTAGTGACAATTTTGCTATGATTTATAAAAAAAGAAAAATGTCAGATTGATATAATTTCAACACAAAAGTCAGTTTGATTGTAATTCGAATACAAATTTAAATTTAATTGAAATTATATATAAAATATATTTATTATCTACTCAGTACGGTAAATCTCGTAATTTATTATTCACAATGCATTTAATTCTGTATTTCGAGGATACAATGGGAAAATGCCCCTGTGAAGAGGCAGTAGGAGGTCGCCACGCGATGTTTTGCGTACCCTATGTAAAAATAAATTATTTCAAGTCAAATAGAGCTTTATATCCCTTCCAGCTATTCGCTTATGAGAAAGATCTGTAATTTGATTATGGTAGAACAATTCAAATTCATGGATACTTTCGTTGAACAAATTCGAGCTATTTCCTGGAAAAAAAACGCCGAAAAAATGGGTTCAGAGAAATTTTTAGCAGCTCTGAATATGCTGTTTTGTGTCTTGAGGGGTTGTGAGGGTGAATGGTCTGAGGTAATATATTTTTGTGACTTGTAGAAGTTTTGTGGTTGATTTGAATGTAATAGAAAATAAAAATAGAAAAATTGCGTGACCCAGCTTGGGATCGAATCCAGGTCCTTGCACTTTGAAACCGAGCGTTCATCCAACTGAGCTACCAGGCCTTGTTGAATTGAAAATGTGTTTTTTGGCAACCGTCCGGGATGTACCCACTTCCCGGACGCTTTTTCTTTGAGAAAGTAGCATTTTCCGGCCTAGTCCGGGAAGAATCACGTCGTTGTTGTCATTGTAAATATGAAAATCTTGGTAGGTATGGTTTTGATGAATGCAGTTGATCATTACCATAACAACGAAATAACGGCTGACAGTTCATATGAAATTAGTTGTCAAAAGTTTGCATGTTTTTTGATCGCAATTTGCAATAAAATATGGAAAGCAGCAGCGATAGTGACTTTGAAAAATGTGCCTTGGGAAATTTCCAATATAGCAGCTGCTGCTACAGCACAATTATTGCCTGAAAAATCAAAATCCAGGTACGAAAACGTTTATGATTCGTTCACGAAATGGATGGATTTGAAGCAATGCAAAACTATTACAGAGGATGTAATTTTGGCTTATTTGGCGCAAAAATCTGAAACTGTCAAATCCTCTACTCTGTGGAGCATGTTGAAAAGTACCATTTTAGTGAAGGAAAATGTAAACATAGCCACTTTCCCAAAGGTTATCGCATGCCTTAAAAGGAAGAATATTGGTCACAAAGCCAAGAAATCAGAAGTCTTCAGCAGTGAGCAGATCAACAAATTCATTAGGGAAGCGGATAATGAAACATATCTTATGCTGAAGGTTATTTTAACAAAATATTACGATTGTAGGATATAAAAGTATCAACTTAATTTTCAGGTAGCAACAATTATTGGGTTAGCCGGTGCGTGTAGACGAGAAGAACTAACAAAAATGTCAATTGATCTAATAAACGACAAGGAAAACATGTTGCTTGTGAAAATACCGGATTCCAAAACACATATTGAGAGAACTTTTGTTGTAATTGGGGAAGAAAACCTGCTGTTGTATAGGCAATATTTATCTTTACGGCCATCCCATACTCCACATAACAGATTATTCGTGAATTACAAAAAAGGAAAATGTTCGATTCAGCCTGTTGGTATCCAGAGTTTTGAGAGTCTCGGAATAAAAATCGCAGAATTTTTACATTTACCCAAGCCTAAAAATTACACAGGCCATAGCATTCGTCGAACTTCGGCGACGTTATTTGCTGATAATGGTGGAAACATCACAAATTTGAAGAGACACGGTGGCTGGAAGTCTACCAATGTGGCTGAAAGATATATAGATAATTCTCTTACAAACAAAATTAAAATTGCCAAGACCATTCAAAAATCATCAGATGAAAACAATCAATATGAAACGGAAACTTTGCCTTCTTGTTCTGGCTTCAACAAAAGGAATTTAAATATACCTAGCATTTCAAACAAAAATTTCAATTTAGCAATTGCTCGAATTTTTATATAAATAATAATATAAATGAGAATTAGAATGTTTCTGTTAATATGTAGTATTTTCTGTTCTGTTCTGTTTAATTCAAATAAGAATTAAAATGTATAATAAAGAAATAAAGAAATATGTCATCTTATTGATTTGTTATTCCACACGGTTTGCCGAAAAATTATTGTACGCAACACGCCCGAAAATAGTTTTTTTGGACTCACAGACTTTTGTCTATTCGTCCAAAAAACCCTATTTTCCCGACTTGTTACGTAAATTACTATTTCGTGCAATTACACGCAAAGTGAGTATTTCGCCTTCTCAACACGGTCCGCGAAATTCAATTTCGCGGCCGTTACCCATAGCAATGGCCGCCAAACCAAACGTTACTTCAAAATTTGACATTTCTGAAATACGACGATGGCAAGGATTATTTCACATTATGTTTGTCACACCAATCTTTAAACTCGCTGTAACATTTTTCGTACTGCCGTTTAGAATTTTCAGGTATTAAAACGGAAAGCGCCAAGTTCACAACTGGCTCTGGAGGAGTGCAAGATACTAAAATATCACTATCAGTATCTGACATATTTGCGTTTTATCAAGAACTGCCAAAATGGTTTGAATATATTCAACCATATCATTTCCATAGCAACGCTGTGACTTTGTTAATTTAATTGAACTGCTGTCGATTTTGGAGCAATTATATATTTATTTGCAATTATGTAGTTTAATAATTCTGACGATTTTAAAGGGTATGCCCGGAAAAAAGCGA
>JAFIRS010008137.1:0-19370 GCA_018342105.1 Gonioctena quinquepunctata
TGATGAAGGGTTTTATTATCATATATATAATAATTTAAATAGTATTAATAGTTATTAAAATAATAATAATAATAATAAATCGTCTTCATCCATCTCATGAAAAAAATCACATATCACTATAACAAGTGTTGAATTAACAAACAATGATCAATAATAGGGGATGAGAAGGCTCAGTGTCAGCTAATGCTGTTTTGCAACTGAACCATATCTCACGGACCGATATCACATGCGTTGAAACTTCAGTTCATGAAGATAATTTTTTTATTAGGTGTTGAGTTTCATTATTTTATCTTTAGACATGTTTACCATTCAATGGATCATGTGGTAGCTATTTCCTTATGCATTTTCGACTTCTTGAAATAGATTATTCGTTAAAATAACTTTTCATCTTTCAGGTGGCCATTTCTTCACATATAAATTCATTATATCTATATATGTATATTCTCGCGTCCTAAAAACATTCGTCAGAAGTCTGTCATTCAAACCATCAGATGATAGAACTGAAGATTTCCTTTTTTTTGTAAGTTGTTTTTGTCACCAACTGATTCTTGAAAATGAATGGTTTCTTCTTCTCGAGGGTAGCAAGCTTTCGAAGGATTTGAATGGTAATTTCGGTTTCGGAGGTGGTGGAGGCTTATCGTTCGTGCTCGATGTCAGGATATCAATTTAGAATGTCTATTTCTGCACTTACAAAATGTGCATAGTTATACAATACAAATAATTATTGTATTAGTGGAATATGTTAACCATGTAATATGTATTTTTACTGATGGTTCATTCATCAGTTTATCCACTTCTGCATTATATTCATTCAATTTGTGCTGGGTAATATTTGAGTTGTCAATGTTCAATTTACTTAATTTGTATACATTTATCAATATTTTGAAAAGCAACGTATAACATCGAATCATCATCTTCTGCATTAACATTTCGAGTTTTAAATATGAAATGATGTAGGTAACGCCGTTGTGTTATCTAGTATGGGAATAAGGTACACCCGGTAAATGGTACACATATCTGGTTCACCTAGGAGAATCTATAATATAGGAATAACTCTTATCCAGATATTCAAACAGTTATGACATTTTTGCTGTTGAGGTAAGATAACTCTTCTGAGTGGTTTGCGAGAATTCTGGGAGTGATGCAATCAATCATTTGATATATGAATATTATTGAGAAGATGTTGCGTTTACAATACCATTCAGTTGTTGGTCCTCCAAAAATGTATAACTTTCTCACGATTAACCAGGGATTTCGATCGCTTTCAACTTTGCATTCAGTATAGCTGATTAATCTGCCAATTCGTTAATTCACATTTTCTCGATATCTCCAAGTTTTTTTCGTCTATTTGCAGTTTCTAAGTTTTGTTGAATTATTCTATAACTGAAATTCGGTTTTGAGCAAATTTTGTGTTCTTCCTGTATATTTTATTCATAGAGTCATTGAAATATTCATCGACTCTGGCCTTTTAATTTCCTGTTATTGCTATCCCTAACGAGCCGATTTCGTTAGGCATACCTCTTCCAAGTGACATTTTTAGTGGATGGAACGTAATGGCCACGACTCTGGAAAACTTTGAGGTGTTTGACCACGACTACTGGCACGTAAGATACACGGTTCCATCACGCGGCGGCTATCAAAATGGGGAACACTTTTTCAGTGATCGCTACGTTCCAATCTACGTTTCTGGATCTCAGATGGCCACATTCCAACCACGTTGTCGTCACCTGGCAAAATCGCGGATATGTAGTGGCCGACACTAGACCCGTTGAACAACTGACTGCACTTGTCTAATTGATTTGTAGCTCGATCTCTGTCCTGCAACGAACACGTCATGGCTACTATAACCTCTCACTTCGAAGTTGAAACCTCCGAAATTGCGGGTACATGTCCATTGATTGTTAAAAAGGGACATGTAGCAATTATAGTAGATTTACGCAGCTCCAATTGATAATTATCAATTATCAAGTAACAATTATTAATTGACAAGTAATAAAAGTGATGGATTTATGTAAACTAAATAAACAATTAAGGTAGGCATAATAAGCTGGCGCACAAGTCGGAGATTCGATCTATTTAAGTTCAACCTTTTTATACAAAATTTAGAAAAATATCTATTGAGAACGCATGACCCATCTCATTTTGAATGAATATCATTCTCGTTTCACAATTTTGAGGGTAATTGTGACTTTGTAGTGTTTTTTATTAAATGCGAACTGTGGCAATCACTAATGAAGATAGCACGAATGTGGCAACCATCACCACATATCACAGTTAAGTGCCTGCCACATTGAAGGTTTGATGGAAGTTACTAAAACGTCTCCGATACTATCATACTCTCTTGAGAGTGATTGTGACTTCTAAATGTGGTAAGTGGTAGAACATGGTAACCGCAACAATTATTTTCCACTTTCAAATTGGAAACCTCCAAGGTGATTCTGCCTAATGGCCATGATGTTTCAGACACCTCTATTGACACTAACACGTTTCAGAACTGTGGAGTTGCTACCATAGATGAGACTTGGTTGATTACAATCATACAAATATAATTTTTTTATCATTCTTACTGTCTAGTGGTAGATTCAGTGGTAATTACGTAATAACCACCGAATCGAAGTTGCAGTATCAGTTTCCGTCACTATGATGCTGCTCTGGCTACTGCTTCTCATATCATATTCATTTCAGTCCATTTTGATTTCCTCATTCTCTAACTTCTGATTTTATAATTGAAATACTGTATTCTGAACTACTCATCAAAAGAAACTCTTCAGACTTACTCAAAAGTTACATTACCAATAGACACCAAACAGTCAGCATGAATAATGTAATCAGTGAACCGTTGGTAGTGCAATAGGCAAGGTATAGTCCGCGGACCCTTACTTTTTGATATTTATTTAAAAGGTTTGTTCACTACAAAAACAAAGGGAAAAATCATAGGTTTCGCAGATGACACTGTAATATTCTACGAAGCAGAAACCTGGGCAGATTCAAAGCAAACGGTAGAAACGGACTTTCTTCTCATCAAGAAATGGTTCGAAAACAGATTACAGAAGGGTAGAAAATGTTTTTTTTAGAAATGTATGGTGACATTTCTAAAAAAAACATTTTCTACCCTTCGGTTGAGATATGATAAATCTCCCTCATTTCACGCAGCTACAAATCCCCGATGAAAAAAAAACACTAACAATATCAGCTGATAGTGACGTAAAATATCTAGGAGTCATAATAGACTTTCACATGAAATGAGATATGCATATTAACCATATCACAAAAAAATTACAATGTGTTCTGGTCAAAATGAGATACATGAAAAAAATACTACCAATCGAACAAATGTTCACACTTCATTATGCACTCGTTGAAAGTCACCTTCGATACGGCATATTGGAGTGGAGAGGCGCACTGAAATCTCACCTAAGATCCATTGGAGTCCGTCAAGGAATATTCCTTGAAATTACACTAGGCCAAAGCACAAGATATCCAACTTACTTTCTCTCCCAAGAGTCAAATGTATTTGATCTAAAACAAATTTACATATACAATGTGAACGTGAAGTACTTTATAACAAAAAAAATACCAAACTTGCCAAGACATAAGTATAACACTAGACACAGGAATAACCATACAATAGCGCAAATAACAAAAACTCTCATGAAAACTAACTTCTCTTATAACGCTCCAAAATTGTTCAATTTCCTACCGGAAACAATTAAGAATATATCGAATCCACACATATTCAAAAAACAACTAAAGCTGCACATGAAAGAAAAAAAAGTAGTTACCCTTTGAGATATATTGGAAGAATATTAATTAATTGTCCTAAACACAGCTACTTGTAGTATTTTACATATTTTATTTTTGTTTATAACCCTATTCCAATATTTTAGTGTATTTAATTTTTATTCTATTTATATTTTATAACCTGCTCCAATATTTTATCATTTTGTATATTTATATTTGTGTCTTATCATTCTATATATTTGAAATTGTATTTTATACTTAACACTACTATACCTATCAACTCTACCTTCCTGATTGTATTTTATTCTGAGTGCAAATTATTGTATTGTATTTATATAGTTATACCTTGATACGAAAACGAGTGTTTATTCACTTATCGATTACTGGTTTGGTATACTTATATTACTTCTGTATATTTTGATTAGTATTCTGATAAAATAAACTCATTATTATAATTATTATCCTAGGGTTATACAATTCTACAAGATGTGGAAGTACATCAAATATGTCATTATTATAATCAATCACATTTTTTATTGGAGCTATGTCCTAACAAACTGATAATGTCCACTTTCCAGGGCTCATTTCCATATCACTTCGTTAATGACAGCACACTCCTATCGAGTTGTTATACTGGGCGTTTGCAAGTAGAACTGTGAGTTTTATCAACAATGAATGATAATTCATTATTTATTTGAAACTAAATATGGTTTCAATCGATCAAAATTGACTTCAGTTGTATAATTTGTTTCTGAATTTTTCAGAAGTTGATTCTAGATAAACTTTTGAAATTTTGGAAGGTCCATTGAATCAATTTTTCAATTAATTTTTCATTTGAGATTCCTCCATGAATACTTCCTCACCAATATTTTATGTGATGAATTCGTAATGTAATTTTTCATCGACTCGGATTTTAGCGTTTTCCCTTTTTGTTATGATTTATGTACGATCTATTCTGTAATAGCATTCCATCCGTTCGTTCAAACCTCTTGTCATCAATTCTTTTCAAATATTTCGGAAGGTCTACTTGAAGAATGTACGAAAACAAGTTCGTATGGCCTGAATCCATGTGGTTCATTCTTTGAATTGATATAGTGAATCACTGCATAGGGTGAAATTGTAAGATGGAGTTCATTTGAGTTTCCATTTTATGGGCTCTCATAGTTTGTGAATATATTTTTATTCTGATTGGATTCATTCCTGACTTGATTTGAAAAACATATCTGGAATGCGTTAATTTCTGTTATTCAATTGAAATAGAATTATGATCGAACTCATTATCATCGAATAAAGAAAAAGTAAATGACAATTCGTTTTAATTTTATTTCAAGTGTATTGAATGGTTTCATATAGATGTTACATCCCCAGAATTGTTCACCATTCAATAATGGTTGGTTTGGCCTCTGCTCTGATCCGTCCACCACAGCCAAAGAAATCGCAGGATTTATCTCGAAAAAAATGCAAATGAAAAAATACATTTCGGGAAGAAAAAAAAATCTAAATAGTTTTCCATCAATAGCTTTTTTTTTAATAAATAATTTCAGCAGATTAGTTTTGCTTATTTGTTCCCGAAAGAGTATATTTCAAATTTCTACAAAATTATTTTCTGCACAGAATGAAACAGTGACCTGATTGTAATGGAAACAAGCATGCCCTGGATGATCACCATAATGTTCAGTTGTTGATTGCCTGATGAAGAGGTGTTCATATGTTCACTATAAGGATATTGCTTAAGGACTACATTCATTGATACAATCCCCTCGAACATCGACTGTCAATCCTGGCATCAAAGTGTTTTGAACCAATCAATTTTATTTCTCATACTAATTATCAAACATCTATTTTATCACCGGAAGTTTTTTGTTTAATACCCAATTGGCATTGGTACAATGTTTGATAGAATTATTTCAACGATTGGAGACATTATCCAATGGCCTACAATGATTATTCTATCACATAGAGTTCAATGACAAGAGTGTATCAACATTAATGTATTTTTGTGCATCAACCAACCAACTTTATTTCTCATTACGATGATTTGAAGGCATATTCTATCAACGAGAGTACATCTTTTGATCACCGGTAAACATTCGTTAACTCGATGACATTAATTACTGGCTTTAACATTATCCTAGGCGCCTCGAAATACATGGTGTTTCATAACTAGGGTGCAAAACAAACTTTCTCTTGGAAAATGAATAGGTCTGCCCTAATCAGATAGGGGGTACTTAAGCTTGAAGATGAAAAGTTTGTTTTATTTTGTAACTCCCTGATAGTTTTCATTACAAAAGCGCAGAAGGGGCAACAACAATTTTTTTTTTCATAAATATTTGGAATTACCACTTTGAACTGACAATTGTCACTTTTAAAAATATCTGGACTTGTCATTTTTCACAATTGTCACTTTGAACTGTCAATTGTCTCTCCAAAGTGACAATTGTCAGTTCAAAGTGGCGATTCTGAATGTTTTTGTGAGTGAAGTGAAGTGTCACTTTGAAGAGATAATTGTCAGTTCGAAGTGACAATTGTCACCTACAAAAACATTCAGAATTGCCACTTTGAACTGACAAATGACACATTGAAGAGACAATTGACAGTTCGAAGTGATAATTGTGACAAATGCATTCAGATGTTTTGAAGTGACAAATTTCAGTTCGAAGGGCAATTCCGAATATTTATGAAAAATTTTTGTTGGCCTTCTACCTTTGTTATGAAACTTTCAGGGAGTTACAAAATAAAACAAACTTTTCATCTTCAACTTAAATACCTCTTTCTGATTGGGAAGACCTATTCATTCTCAAAAAGGAATCCTCAGTTTCTTTTGCACCTAGTTGAGAAACCTGGTATTCCGAGGCGCCTAGGATAATGTTATGAAGCCAGTAATTATGTCCTCGAGCTATTACGATAATGCTCTCAAACGGTGAACGGATGTTTCTGGTGATCGAAAGATGTACTCTCATTGATTGAATATGCCTTCAAATCATCGTAATAGAAATAAGTTGGTTGATTGATGCACAATAAATAGTCAATACACTCTTGTGATTGAACAATGAACTCATGTGATAGAATAATCATTGTAGCCATCAAAATGTCTAATCGTTGAGTAATCTATTGAACATTGCCAATGCCAATAGATTGAACAAAAACTTCCGTGATAATACACGTTTCGATAATCAGTATTAGAAATAAAATTGATTGGTTGTACAAAACACTTTGATGCCAGGATAGACAGTCGATGTTCAAGGGGATTGTATCGATGAAGGTGGTCTTTAAGCAATATCCTTATAGTGAACATATGAAGATATCTTCATCAGGCAATCAACAACTGAACATTATAGTGATCATACAGGGCATGCTTGTTTTCATTACAATCAGGTCACTGTTTTTTTCTGTGCAGAGAATAATTTTGTAGAAATTTGAAATATACTCTTTCGGGAACCACTAAGCTAAACTAATTTGCTGAAATTAATTATTAAAGAAAAAGCTCTTGATGAAAAACAATTTGGATTTTTTTTTCTGAAAAGTATTTTTTCATGTGCATGTTTTTTAAGATGGATCTTGCGATTCCTCTGACTGTGGTGAACAGATCAGAGCAAAGCGAAAGCCAAACCAACCATTATTAAATACTGTCCAATTCTGGGAAAAGTGACAATTGTCAGTTCAAGTGACAATTGTCACTTCGAAGTGACAATTGTCAGTTTAAAGTGGCAATTCCAAAGGTTTTAGAAAAATAATTTCTACGCCTTCGTATTCCATTGATATGCAAGAGAGAACTATGTTATTACATTTAGAGAGCCACATTTTAATAATGAAGTAACATGTCAGTTGCCATAGTGGCATTCAAGAGTTTTATCCTTGTCGATATTGGAAAAATCAACAGAATTCCATTTCGAACACTTAACATTCAGAAAATATATCGATTTCTTGAACAAATACACAGAAAAAATCAAACACCTTCTTCAGTTGACGGAGCGGAGTTCGGGCAAGCAGTCAAGTGCGGGAAAGACACTTCGCGCACGAGTTGGGAACATTATTTTTTTTACGACCGCATACAAATTTGAAAAGCATATTAAAAATATATATATTTTATTTCAACATACTAAACTTTGAATGAAAATCTACTAACGTCACTTTGACGACGCTTGGACTTTGACGTCTTGATGATATACCTTGGTTATCATGGCAAATCTTTGGGTACCATACTAAACCACCTGACAGCTTGAATTAATTGTTATGTGGATTGATCGCGAAATACATAGTTATATGAAGGTATCCCAATTGTTATTTTATTCCAATAAATAAAAAATAGAGAAGTCAAAAAAAAAACTAGGTAATATTGAATATTAAAACCCAAATTAATAAGAATAGTAGTAACTACAGGGGAAATCAATGAGATGTATATAATAACGTCAAAATTGACATATCTTTATTATCCTGCACCAGTGCGGAAAAGTGAGTTTTTCCCGCACTAGTGCGGGAAAGTACCACTTCCAAAACTCAAATGCTTGCGGGAAAGTGGGTAAAAACGCACGGTCATTTTTTCAGGAGTAACAGTTATTCATTGAAGAGTGGAAACAACAGAACCCCATTTGCCATGTGTGATTCGTTAATTTTTTTTCTATTGAATCATATGTATGTGCAAGCATCATCAGCAATTTGGGTTTGTTAAAAGTTACATCGAAATATAAATCAATACAAATCAACACTGCTACAAAAAATAGGGGTAAACATTAAATATGAAAGATTTACGAACAATTGGAGCAGGTAATTCATTTCATATTATATCCATCATTTGATAGAACAATGGTAATATACGCAGTTCCATCATTGACATGGAATCATAATGGTGGTTATCGCTGAGTGACTCATAAAATATGCAACAACAAAATTGAATTCATCAAAAGTTATTTGACATCGGATTTCCATTGAGGTAACGATAATGATTTCTAACAGAATATAAATCACAGTCCCGAATCCCTTGATTACCTTGATGTTAATGATTCCACGAGGAGCCTTCATATTGAAAATCGAATTGTGTTTATATATTTTTATGATATGACTATTTTTTATTCCAACAAGCATATAATGACAATTATTCTCCATTTGAAATATATTGGATTTGTTGACTCTGACCAGTTCGATAGGTTTACTTGAGAGCAATTTCCATAATTTTTAGGATTGGTGAGGAAAATTGAGAATTTTTGAAATCCTTGGTGTGTTAACCTCTTCAACTCATATTCAAATTCATTCAATCAGCTTGTCTTAACGTGCTTTAATTATTGTTATGAGATTATGGCCAACTGGGATATATTCAGTTCAGGAACGTTTTTGTTGTTGATCAATATGAATAATCGTAGGTACATTCAATTATGTATTTTTATCGACGAAATAGACAATTCGGATCGTACTCAATATTTATCCAGTGAAATTATATTCAATTGCAATATTCTTTTAGAAAATATGAGTACTTCCAAACTCCGAAGGTCCTTCTTCATCAAGATATGTCTATTTATAGAAATTTCAAAGACAGTCTCGAACTTGAATAGGTGAACATTTTGAGATTCCATATAAAAAATGTATGTTATTCAACCAAGTTTCCAATAAATCATAGCTGATTGTTTCTATTGTTATTCTTCCCCATTTAGCTTAGGAATTTCATTTGTTTATTATTTTGCACGTACATATTCCTAGGTTTCTTCTGTTATGAAGCAATGAGAAAGAAAATGAAGGAATACCGACATACGAAGAATATATAGAAATTGCTCCACAAAAGAGTCAGCAGGGCCCGATGAAATCATAGATGAACTGATAATATTTGGATTTTATGGAATGAAAAATATAAAATAATAACACATGTAGAAAGAAGAATACATGCCATATGAATGAAAAGAAGAATGAATGATCCCAATATATTTAAGAAATGTTCAAACAACGGAGTTGAAGTTCATCAAATATGGGCAACGCTCATCATACAAAGATTCACGAGGTTTACAGAGGTGGAAATGGGAGAGTGTCAACAATGTCTCAGAAAAGGAAAGAAGTTATTATTCGTAGACTTTTGGAGGAGTATTTGACCTATCAATGAAATATATGTAAAAAATTTGATTGAACTACCAACACAAATACAAAAGTAAGACGATGCGGTGTCTTATCCAAAACACTGTTCAATATAACGTTGGATGGAGCACTAGAAGGAGGAAACAAATGGACAGAGCAGCACGCATGTCATAGGGTGTACTCAGATGATTCAGCATTACCTAGAGATGGGGAGAAAAATATATCTTCCTCGATCACCTTACCCACACATTCCACTCATCTGATTCCAGCATTATTATCTTGTCGCAATACACTGCGAAACTTGCAAATGTTCAAAGATAATGAAAAACGTTCGAATGAATCAACAATTCGATGAAGTTATTAGTAAGAGTAACTGGTGTCTCCTCTCTTCTGTTAGTATTCCAAGCCGGATTAAACTGCGCCCCCTACCAGTGTTTCTCAAAGTGTTGTCGCTGTACCAAGCGTCCTTTCCATTATTTAGAAATAAAAATGTTGAAACAATTTCAATTACTCTTTGATGGCCGATTTTTGTTATCATTAAATTGTGTCTGATGTTGGCCGAGTGGATACCAAACTGAATTCAACCATGAAATGTATAATATACATGGGTTTGGAAATGCAGACAAAAGATTCAAGCTTCAGAATTTCGAACTACTTTCTCTCTCAATTTCTATCCAAATGTTAAGTTCCTAGAGCCATCTCTGGACGAATATCTTGAATATGGAGTCCTTGAGACCTTACGATGAGTTTAGACTTACTAATTTTCTGACAGGCTGATAGCTCTTTTTAGTAATCGAAATGTTTCCTTAGTTTTCGTTCCTACATTGGGCTTGTTAACGGAAAATGATTTAAGCTTTTCTTCTGAATGAGAATACTCTGTGAATAAAAAATCTGAACTAACGTGATATTCAGAATTCCAAGAACTACAGAGGGTTTCTTAGCTTAACAGAATCTATTCCAGTGAAATAACTGAAACAAGTCAAGAGATAATATTCAAAAAGTACTACTCTCATGACTCTCTCTGACGGTATACGAGAATGAGCTGTCCTTATTGTTTGACGCTCATATTTTGTGAAGAAAAACTCATGCATACACTTTTTGGGAAATAATAACCTTCCACAATCTGAAAATAAAACTAACCGAATCAGGAAATCTATAAGTGCATACACCAAATATTTTTTTATGAATGGAAGCATATTCAATTAGTCAGTTACTTATCGAATTCTGAGTTCTGCCTGTTAGAAGAAATTATCGAATAAAAAAAATGTTCTCTAATGTTTGTTGACGCTTCGGGAACTGTATCCATTACCGGTTTCCAGAATGTTGAGAATATCAATTGAATTTTCCTAATTCTCGCTGGGGGTTTTTCGTAATTTTTTCTGAACATGATCCTCTTTGCCTGATCCATTAAATTCTGTTTTCAGATTGTGAGAGGTTATAATCCCCAAAAAAGTGTCAATAACGGTCCTTCTGTTCCTGAAACCTATTGAAAACCCCTTAAAGTGGAAGTTTGCGCACTCAATTTCGAAACAACTCTGACGAAGTTCATAGTCTCTAGGCTAGCGTATGAATAATATAAGATGAATATTCGAGAGGTAGATTTATGATATTTCTCTAACTGATTTATAATATTTCTCTAATTGGATATTAAGTGGCCCAATTGGCTAGACTGCCAGACGATTGCAAAAAACCCCAGAAAGAACCAGTACAATACCAAACACCATATATTCCTAACTAATTCAACATCGTTGTAATGTCCTTCCTATATCCGTCAATTTCCTTCTTGAAATCACAATTTGCTCTCTAACTTCACTCTGTCCCATTTCTTGAGCAAGATTCACTGTCTTCCATCTGCTCAATATTCTGAGTCTGAGCGGAAATCATGGAAAATACACACCATACAGTGACTTGTTCTACATACCATACCATAAAATGACTTGTGTTACAAGTCACACAAATATTTTGTTTAAACAGTCATCATGTTTACTATTACAGTTACGACCTCCATGGAGTTCCCGTAGCCTATTCATAATTGATTTTTTGTATCGCGAATCCATTCTTGCCCCATTTATGATTAAAGAAAGACCTTCCTGTTTGCTTTTCATTCGTGCCACCAACCATAATGGAAACTCGCACAAGTAGGATATGGACAATGGAATCAAACACATCAGTGCTTCTGTCATCGATACTATGTATGCTTTTTTTCTATTCAGTTGAAAGGTATCAGATTTGACGCTGAAATTCCAAGTTCATAAATCCTTATTTCCAACAGTTGGTCTCCAAACTTGCATCTTCCATAGCTCCGTTACAGCCCTCATTTCTGCATGCACACATGGTTTTTGTTTTCTTTGCCCTATTTTCGATCGTGTTTCCAACCAAATTAGGTCCTACGAGAAGCTGCGGAAAGACAGTCACCTGCGGCAGAACCCCGCATGCTGTGAGAAGGCAAGTGATACTGGGGGTCCGCCGAATACCCCATAGATCGCATAATTGTACCTAGTTCACCCACCCACCCACTCATGCTGTTCCACTCCGAACTTTTCATTGTAGATCTTGTCTACTCGACTGGCCAGTTAAGGCAAGCCCCCATCCACGTACCAGGCAGGTTTCCGCGAAAGGTTCCACTTTTCCAGCGCATGACAACCATTCGTTTCCCCATACACCGGAGAATGGAATCATGGTACCTATGTTAGCGTGGAATTTAGTTGAGAAATAGCTAAACTACGTATGATCTCGCTTTATCCGTATCCAGCGGTGCTACATATAATCAAACACCCGACTACGTTTACCCACCATTCCACGGCCCGAACCCGCGTACATGCAACAAGCTAAGAAGTGAGACAATGGCCAAAAATAACCAACCCCGGGAATATCCAAGTTTTGTCATCAAGTTTGATATTTGTGATACAGCAGTTCTTCGTTTCCTGAGCCTTTCAATTTCCTTATTTATTTCATCTAGTGGCAAATTATCTTGGATGATTCCAGACTTTCGCGTGATGAAGTTTCAATATAATAATATTTATAATAAAAATAATTCAATCACTCTCAAGTTTAACACAACAATGTCACATTTTTGGAATATTGGATGGTGAATGAATTGGAATACAACCTACGAAGCAGAGTATGTCTGCTTTTGTGTAAGAGATACAATAGCTATATAAAAGACGTTTCGAAATTCAGTATGAAGATTTCAGGGGCATATTTTTCAGGTTGAAATAATACTTTTCATCGCAACCGATCTACAGAGCGTTAAAGTTTCAAGTTTTTTTATTTCTTTCTTCGTGGCTCCTTCAGTTTTTGCGATATTGAGATCAAATTTGAAACATTATTTACGTTTAAGGGTTCACAGTATCCAGTATGCCAAGTGATTTTGAAAATCTACAAGGAGATATTTTATCGGGGGTCAAGACCTTTTTCGCCCCATTACCCTTTTTGTAGTGCGCCGCAGGTGGATTCTAACATATGAAATGAATTATTTGTTTTGTTTATGGATTTTTTTGTTTTTTGTAATTTTCTTTTACGCATCTGCTTCACTTATATGTTTGTAACCGACTCCTGTGGGCGCGATTTCGACCCACTTCTAGACGTACGAATGATTTGAAATTTGGCGGGTGTACATAATTCCGGTGACAATGCATTAAGAAATTTTTGTTAGAAAAAAAAAACAAAATAGCGGCTCCAATATGGCGGACTATTTTTGTGATTATTGTCCGATTCGCTTCAAAATTTGTATCTGAGGGTTTTCATGGTCAGAGATTATGATTCTTCTGATAAATTCAAGATGGCGGCTCCAAAATGGTGGACGAGTTCTGTGAGTATGGTCCAATCATATTCAAAATTGGGATGTGGGGGTTATTGGGGTCCAATATTATGCTTCTTTTGTAAAAATTGAAAAATTCTAGATGGCGGCTCCAAACTGGCGGACGAGTTTTGTGATTATGGTCCAATTCTGTTCAAAATTGGTATGTGAGGGTTTTTGAGGTCGGAGATCATGATTATTTTGTCATAATTGAAGGATTCAAGATGGCGGTCCCAAAATGGCGGACGAGTTATGTGATAATGGTCCGATTCTATTCAAAATTGGAGGATAATAGTTGAAAAAATTCAATAATAAAAATAATAGTTTGAAAAACTAAAAAACACGCCATGATAGAAAGCAAAACTGAAAAGTTGAAAATGAATAATAGTTAAAAATCTTAAAAACACGCTTCGATAGAAAACTAAACTAAAAAGTGGAAAATAATTTTAAATGAGTTTGAAATAAGAATACAGTGATTAACAACGAATTTATTTCATCGTCAAAAAGCGTGGGGTACTTTTTAAGATATTTTCATAATGATTCTACTTTTACCAATATCTGTCCATGAAATATCAACAACAATTGACATCAAGCACCCCACGCTTTTTCACGATGAAATAAATTTGTTTTTATCTGTAATTCGCTAGAGTTAATTGAATTTTTCAACGAAACAATAAAATAGCGAATTAGTGGGCTTTGACTGCTATTTTCATTTTGACGTTAAGGTTTGTTTTGAAGTATGTGACTTATTTGAAAGTTGATGGATGTCTCATTAAAATGGAAAATGAACCATATTCATTTGAACATCTGGCTGACATCCATTTTGTTTATGGTCTGGCTAATGGTAAAGGACATGCTGCTCAGAGGTTGTACGCGCTGAGATTTCCCAACTATGAAATTTTCATAAATTCCCATCAGCACCTTCGAGAATATGTCAGATTCCAGACTCCATGGCACGATGCTAGGAGACCGCGACAAGCACAAAACCCTGTGAGAGATGAAGATATTTCAAATGTTATTGACGAAAATCCTGGTATGAGTACTCGACAGAAATCACGGAATTAGGATGTTTCCCATTCAATATCTATCGGAAGTTCTTCCGATAGATATTGCGCAACTGTACTAGGGATCCTGCATTTCATCTCGTATCTTTTTTACCGACGAAGCTCACTTCACACGCGATGGAGTAGTGAATTACCACAACGTTCATATTTGGGCACTAGAAAATCCACACATGATCAGACAATCTCGAACAGAATGGGCAGGAATAGTAGGAGATACTTCAATTGGTCCTTTTATTTCACCGCCAATTTTAAATGATGCCACATATTTATACTCCCTGTAGAACGAATTGCCTGTATTGGTGGAGGACGTGCCTTTACAAGTTCGTCAACAAATGTAGTTTATGCACGATGCCCCTCCCTCTCATTTTCGAGTCATCGTCCGCGATTATGTAGTTACAGTGTTCCCCAATCGATGGATTGGCGCAGCAGGTCCAATTGCTTGGCCCCCAGATTGCAATCGGCTGGACTTCTTTTTATATGGACATGTAAAGGGCCTAGTATGTGGTGCAGAACCAATGCCTCCCATCGAAGTTCTTACTAGCGAATTATGGATACCTTCCACACCGTAAGAAATACTTCCGGAATTTTACGCGTACGGCGGACTATGATAAGAAGAGTAGAAGCTTCTATCGCAGAAGGAGGGAATTTTCAGCACCTTTTATACAGTGTCCGCCAATAACTTGGAACCATATGGGAATTTTTTATTAATAGTTTCTCAGAAAATTTTATTCCTTATGAAAATTTGACTAAATATGCGCATATTAGTTATTATTAGTGGCGTGCAATCAAGCCAAAATTGGTCGAAATTCCAAAGTCACTATGCCGGGTGACACAGGATATAGGGCCACCCTTGTCACTTCTGCATTCGTCTGAAATTCGGTACAGTTAAATAAGCAATCATTTTGGATTCGATAACATTAAAATCCAATATGGCGTAGTTCCAGTTTTTCTGCAAATTCCAGCAACTTTGTTTTTTCAAATGGAATACCTTGTACATTTTCACATATTCAAGTTCAACAGGTCAAAACAAGTCCAAACCATATATCAAATCTCATTTTTTTCAATCAATTGCAATTGAAATAGTTTTTTTATTTTACCTCGCAAAGAAATGAGAATTGGTCAAGGCTATTTACAATGAGTCGCACATAACAGAGAATTTTTTTTTTCCGAAAAGTTATTTTTGTGTCATTTATTGATGAATCAATTCAGTCACATCACATTTTGATCAAGAATTCATTTTTGTCAAATGAAACCGCTATGGGCCACCTACCTGTCTCTCTAGAACATTCATCAAGGAAAAAACTAACACATCATTTTTGTATTTTGGTGCAGTAAAAAATTGTATACATTCAAAAATCTACAACTAGTTCCTGAGTTTCCTTGCAGTTCGAATAATTTTCCAACTTAGTAAGCTGTGGAAAACAACATTTCTGAATCTTGTCAACTAATTGTGTTTCGCTGTCATATTTCATCTCAACTCTCGAAAATTAGTTAACTTCCAAAAATTAGTTTAGTAGAAATGTAAAATCAAAATTATAGGTTCACAAGAAGTGAACAGGTTGATATGTTATCAATTTACGGAGAATGTCTCAAAAACAGTGTCGCCACTTGTCAGTAAGTGACATAAAAACTAGTTTTTCAGAAAAAATCAAGTTTTACTGTTATTTGAGACTCATTGTGAATAGCTTCGACCAAATCTCATTTATCCACGAGGTAAAATGAAAAAACAATGTTAATTTCAATTGTTTTGAAAAAATTACATTTGACATGATATTATAGATTTTTGAATTTAAATAATTTGTTACTGCACCGAAATACAAAAATGATATGTTATTTTTTCCATAATGTATGTTCTAGAGAGACCACCTACCTGTCTCTCTAGGTGTTCCTTTTGAAAAACATGAATTTTTTATCGAAATGTGATGTGATTGAATTGATTAACCAGTAAGTGACACAAAAACTAGTTTTCCAGAAAAAAACAAGTTTTTCTGTTATTTGAGACTGATTCGACCAAATCTCATTTATCCACGAGGTGAAATAAAAAAACAATGGTAATTTCAATTGTTTAAAAAAAATTACATTTGATATGAGGTTTGGATTTGTTTTGACCTGTTGAACTTGAATATGTAAAAATATACAGGGTTTTTTAATTTTGAAGAAACAAAATTTCTGGCATTTCCAGAAAAACCGAGAGTCCGCCATATTGGATTGAAAGGTGATCAAATCCAAAATGGTTACTTATATAACTGTACCAAATTTCAGAAAAATCCGTTTACGAATGCAGAAGTTACAGGGGTGGCCCGATATCCTATGTCACCCGGTAGAAAAAAGTGACAGTACTTTGGAATTCATCGAAAAATTTTATTGAAAAAAAAGTTGTTTGCAATTGAGAGATATTGGTACTTATCCAGTTTGGTCCACCTATTACTTATTTCAATAACTGCACTTACAAACTCTTCAGGTGGAGGAAGTATCATGTTCACACTTTTTCCATACTGTTTTTTTTTTGGAAAAATGTGAGCCAGCTTTGCCAAAGAAATGAGATTTTCAGGTTCCCATTCTCCTTCGGAACTCTCAGGGGATGAGTGAAGAACATTTTCTTGGTGTTTTTCAGGAAAAACATTCTCATCGTCAATATTTCCGCTCATGTCTGCATCACTGTCATTATTCGAATTACAATCAGATGGTAGAGGGGCACATTCACCATCAAGATTGTCAATTGCAGCATATGAATCTTGTAAAGACATGTCCACTGAATGGAATGACAATTCTGCATATTTTCTTGTATGAATCTGGTGAGGTATGGTTGGACAAATTTTGTACCTGGATAATTCAACAAAAATCACTAAACTTCCTGTTTAAAATGATATTTCCCAATGATATCCAAATGATTCCAAACAGCACTTTGTTGGAAGAACGGCTGGTTGTTCAATCAATTCGATATATAAAATGTTGAAAATCACGTTATCATCTGAATAGTCGCGTTTGTACGGTAGCAAAATGGTGAGTGCGTAGCTGCGCCATGACAATTCAGTTACATCCAAAACAATTTTTTTCTACAACCCTTTACGAAAGGACGTCATTTTGTCATAGAATACCTTCAGCAAAAACGTGATTTCCGTTGGAAGAGAGAGAAATTCTCATAACATTAACTTTCGTTTCTAGTGACAAAAGTTGAATTTATATTTTCAATCATTTCCCGCCCTCGTATATAATGTTTTGATGACTTTAAATTATTAATAAACAATCAGAAGGCATTTTTTCACTTTTGTTAAATCAAAAAGCAAATTAGAATCGTAAATATACCGTGAGATTTTAAAACAATTCATATCTAGTTGCCTGGTTTCGTTAGTTTGACGTTCCTCGTTAATTGTTTAGATTTCTGAATCGGAAATTGATTTAGATTTTCCAAATACACCACCAGAAATAGCAAATCAAGTTGAGGAAACCTCTTTGGATTTATCACCAGTGGAATCTGAAAAGAGATATGAAGAAATATATGCAAAATTCATGGATTGGAGAGTTGATAATCACGTAAATTCATTTTCGGAAACTGTGCTGCTTGAGTATTTTAGATGATTGTCCAAGAAATTCAAGTCATCGACGCTATGGTATATGTATTCGATGTTGAGAACCATGAATCAAAAGATATGACAGTATCATGTGAAAGATACCAGCAGTATACTCTTAGTTACAATACGTAATATAAAAACAAAAGTACCGCGTTCCTTCCTCATTTCTGGGTTCTTCTAGGAGACTAAAATATATATGAACCTCCGTCCACTAGTTATGGACAAAATAAATTCAAGATTCTTTATTAACTACCAGAACGGAAGGTGTACAAGACAGGTTGTGGGAATAAATGAATTCAGTAAATTTCCTATGCAAATAGCTCAATATTTAAACTTGCCCGATCCCCAAAAATATACTGGGCATTGTTTGGGTAGAACTTTCGCAACGCTATTAGTGGATGCAAGAAGTGATTTACTTCAATTGAAGAAGCATGGAGGCTGGAAATTTAGTAACGTTGCGGAGGGATATGTTGATCAATCAGTTAGTAGCAAAAATCAAATTCAAACCAAAATATTACAATCCATACAAAATACAACGCTATCCGATTACGGCGCATCTTCATCTGGAGTGACATCAGTTAACAACAATAGATGTGGCATCGTCTACCTCAATACATAAAAATCTTGATTGCAATACTCCTATGATTTTAAATAATTGCTCGAATATAACATTTAACCAATATTTAAATCATAATTAATGTTTAAAGAAATTCTGTTATTTTTAGCATATCATTATGTTAAAAACAGGGTTGTAGAAAAAGTATAGTGTTTCACTCGAAAACATTTTTTGAAGCTCGTGAACTGGTAAACTGTTCCCTCGCTCCAAAAAATGTTGCTTTCGTCACTCGTAAAACAATATACTATATGATATACACCTGTACGCCTTTCTCTCAGATACCTCAGAATCAACACAAGCTAACTCTACTGTTGAAAACTCTCTTTGTTCTGGAAGTAGAACTACAAATGATGCCCTAGCAGTTGCAGGACCTAGTGGGCTCACAAGACAAGAAAATGTGCCTGTAACAAAAGCTACATCAAACTCATGTTCTGAAACTAGCACTTATTATGTTTTACAAGAAGTTACAACATATGATGAGATCACGCCTTCAAAAATATTGAATGAAATACACCCAATAC
>JAFIRS010008138.1:0-19343 GCA_018342105.1 Gonioctena quinquepunctata
AAAGGTTTATTTTTTTTACTTTTCAGTTCCGTATTTCGTCGTTTAATTTTTGTTGAAAAGTTTTTTTTTCATTTTTTAAAAATTCTAATTACTACCTACTTGTTTTTTGATTACTTAAAATACTTTTAAACTTAAACTATTACCATTGAATAATATGATTATCTACTTTTCTTTTGTTGATAAATTATTTTTTTTTCTGGTTGTTTATTCCATTATTTGTATATCATTTACATCCTCTCATAGAATATAATGGACGGATGTGATATGGACGGATTCAGTAACGTCTTCATTTAACATTTTTGCAATGGTCATGGTAAATCAATATCCTCTTTTTAACCCAAAAATATATAACTTTAAATCTTAAAAAGTAACCCTATTATAAAAAATCACCAAAATAAAATTAACAAAATTATACAAAAATAATTTAACGACCCAAAATTCCAGAAAGGTATAAATTCCTTCATTTTTTTTTTAAATAATTTCTTCTTTTAATTCAAAAAACCCAACCACCTATCCCAAAAAATTTCGAATGGCCCCATAAAATTTCGTACAACATAAAAAAATGAGGAAAAAATAGCTCAAAAACCTCCCCCGGTTTTGTCTTTAAAATTATATAGGCCGATGCTTTTAAAAAAAAAACAAAAAAAAGAAAAAAAAAAACACAACAATCATCCAAAAAATTTTTTTTCTTTATAAAAACATTATTTTTGTCACGCCTCCCTAAACAGCCGAATTTGATGAAGTTATGCTTTGGGTGCCCCTTTTTTTTTGGGGTTACAAACACCCAAAATCTTAAAGGGTCCCCCCAATTTTTGTTTATCTTTTAGACAAAATTCTTTGTTCTTATTTTTTATACAGCATTCAAAATTACATACAACCTTGAATATTCACCCTTCTACGTTCTACCCCTATTTTTTGGCAAGATTTTTATTTTCATTTTGTCAAGACTTAGATTAAAAAAATTCATATTACTCTTGATTCACCCTTCTACGATCAACCCCTATTCTTTTTTTTTTCTGCGGGATAGCGGGATAACGGGAATAACGGGATAACGAAAAAACAGGAAAATGGATAACGAGTTGACGGATATAGAATAACATGAAAACGGAATAACAGGATAGAATAGAAGCAGGATAACGGAATAACAGGATAAGGGGATAAGGGGATAAGGGGATAAGGGGATAAGGGGATAAGGGGATAAGGGGATAAGGGGATAAGGGGATAAGGGGATAAGGGGATAAGGGGATAAGGGGATAAGGGGATAAGGGGATAAGGGGATAAGGGGATAAGGGGATAAGGGGATAAGGGGATAAGGGGATAAGGGGATAAGGGGATAAGGGGATAAGGGGATAAGGGGATAAGGAGATGAGGGGATAAGGGGATGAGGGGATAGGGGATAAGGGGATAAGGGGATAGGGGATAAGGGGATAAGGGGATAAGGAGATAAGGGGATAAGGGGATAAGGGGATAAGGGGATAAGGGGATAAGGGGATAAGGGGATAAGGCGATAAGGGGAGAAGGGGATAAGGGGATAAGGAGATAAGGGGATAGGAGATAGGGGATAAGGGGATAAGGGGATAAGGGGATAGGGGATAGGGGATAAGGGGATAAGTGGATAGGGGATAATGGGATAAGGGGATAAGGGGATAGGGGATAAGGGGATAAGGGGATAGGGGATAGGGGATAGGGGCTAAGGGATGAGGGGCTAAGGGGGCTAAAGAGGGCGGGGATAAGGTGATAAAGGGGTAGGGGATAAGGAGATAAGGGGATCAGGGGATAGGGGATAGGGGAGGAGGGATAGGAGAAAACGGAATAACGGAATAACGGAATAACGGATAAGGGGATAAGGGGATAAGAGGAAAAGAGGATAAGGGGATAAGGGGATAAAGGGAAAAGGGGAAAAGGGGATAAGGGGATAAGGGGATAACGGGATGAGGGGATAGGGGATAAGGGGATAGGGGATAAGGGGATAAGGGGATAAGGGGATAAGAGAAGGGGATAAGGGATGGGATAAGGTGATAGGCGATAGGGGAAAGGGGATAAGGGGATGGGGGATAAGGAGATAGGGGATAGGGAGATAAGGGGATCAGGGGATAAGGGGATAAGGGGAGAAGGGGATAAGGAAAAACGGAATAACGGAATGTAGAAAAAATTGGATAACAGGAAAACGGTATAACGGGATAGCGGGATAACGGGATAACGGGATAACGGGATAACGGGAATAATGGGATAACTAAAAAACGGGATAACGAGATGACAGGATAAGGGGATAACGGGAAAAAATGGGATAACGGGGTAGAGACAAAAAGGGGTAACAGGAGTATGGGATTACGGGATAACGAAAAAACTTTCGGGAAAAATATTTAAGGGAACATGGAAATTTGGACAGGACAACGTCTGTCCGGTCTGCTAGTATATATATATATATATATATATATATATATATATATATATATATATATATATATATATATATATATATATATATATATATATATATATATATTTATATATATTCTGCACTTTATAATCATGAGAATCCCTATTTGAAATGGAAATGTTTTCTCCAAAAAAATTATGTATTTTGAGTGTGATGGATGAGTGTCTGTACTCTGGTCGAAATCCTGGTGAAGAAGACTCGATATTGTTTAGAGTTTTGAGATCACTCGCCGATTGCCAGATCCTCTATTTTTGTGGTAGTTGGTGACATTCAGAAATGTTTGTATCGTGATTTGATGTCAGAAGAATTATTTATTGTCAGATTGAATGTAATTATTTCCCGCTTACGCGTGTTTTATATGTCTAAATTGAATTAGGTTGATATATTCCTTATCTTTTTTTGTGGTTCTTACGGAGGGATGAAAGTTTAGAAAAAACAGATACTATATCATGAATTGATGGGTGGTTACAACAACAGAAGATGTTACGCGCCATCTAGATCTCTGAAAACCGTTCATTATCAAGTGAGCAAGAGTCGCTGAATTCAACTCAATTTTGACGAAAAAGAAAGCAATATGGTTTTCATACCTAATCGGACCAGAGATACTGCTGAATGTACTCAATTTGATATTGGTCAGAATTTTGAGACGCTACCAAAAACAAATTACCAGAACTTCTATATCTGTGTGAAGATGGCGTCGATCAGAAAAAAACTACTAGACTATGAAAGGAAACTAAATTGGCGTCATCTGAAACTTTGTAATCTCTCATTATCGAGTCGGCAAGTGTCGCCAAGTGATTCCAAAGTTTTGCGGATATAAGTGCAAGTATCAGGATTTTAAACAACTCTCCTATTCATAATTTGAACATGCATACAGGGACCCTACAACTGAATTCTACAAATATGTGATATACATTCAATAATATAGCCAAATGTTCTAATTAATATCTACTTCGATAGATATTTCACATTCCGCATTATATCCCCATTGTGACGAGTGATATTATTTCAGCTCTGGTCTTTTCAATAAATGAATAACTCAGAAATGAAAATATAGTTCATGTAATTTTTAACATAATCACTTCTTATTTCCGAGCCGATTCGTAATCAAATACCTTCGAAAGAGTTGTACCGGTGTGGATTCAAAAATGCGGTATGAGATTTGATAAATAATTACCGGAGATGCTGTCTTTGGAGGTCTCTGGAAAATCTCGTGACAGGACCACATCCTGGATACTTGGCCCTTGCATTGATTCTACTTTTTAGATTCTCGATTTCTGAAAAGTCTTATTGAATCTTTGAGACCTGTTACTTTCATACTGAATGTGGTTCAGACTTCTTTTTCTTTAAACCTTCTCTCTCTCTCTCATCCATTCGGATAAAAATAATGATTGAGCATTCGAAAGTGTTGGATTTGATTTCCCTCAGTTGAATGAATTATTTGTGGTTCGGTCCCTCATATAACAATCAAGGTATCAGGAAGATTATTTATAGAAGAAATCTCAGTATTTGAATAGTAATGAATTTTAATGAATTCAATTCATTCTGAAATGGATTATTACTTAGGTAATTGGAAGATGAGAAATTCTGGGTAGTTGAAGATGAGGCTGGCAGAGCCTATGTAACTGAATAACACTGAATGCCAGAGAGAGGTGTGAATCGTCTAAGATTTTGGAAAGGACTACCCCCTTCGATGGGTCCATGGATATTCTTACTATCCCGTTCCCATTTCTCAACATCTGTGAAACATTAGGTATTCGGTTTCCTGGTACATGAAGAGTCAGACTATTTGTATGAGATAGTGTATCCCAGTGATGAAACTTGAAACCGTACAAAAACGATAGCCCAGTGAGTTTTGATATTTCTTATCTATGATATATTTTTAAACAATTATTTTTCCTAATCACAGATTTATATTTATACAATATGTAATACTCACAGTCTAGGAGATTAAAAATATATATATATATATATATATATATATATTGTTATATAATGATGAATTTTTTAAATATAATATTGTAATATTTTTGCCCCTGTATTGTATGCTGTAATAATAATTGCCGGCGAACGTCACTGTTTTCTCGTCACGCTACCAACAATTATTATTTTCCTCACCACGGCTAAGCAACAGTTGGTACGCCCTTATCTCAAGGTGGCTGGTTCAAGGCAATAGAGACACTGCCACTGCTGGCAACTTCAGATTATTGAATGGTCTTTGGTATGTTATTGATCATTGTGAGAAAACAAACAACAAAATATCAAAAAGCAATTATCTCCTTTATTCAGGAAGACTTAATAATACCTGGCCTACGAGAAATAACTTATACTATGGTGAATCAAACAAATATTCACGGATAATAATAATAAATCAGATCATGGATAGATAAACAGAACCTCACTTTTTCCGTAAGAGTGACGTTTTCTGTTATTGTTCAAAATAGGGTGACATAAAGTTCTTCGAATGTGAAATATGTTATTTGTGAAATAGTTCAGGACCGGAAGAGCACTATTAAAGTTTTATACCTGGTTGTAACTGTTGGTGTTCTAATTATACCATGATTCAGGATGTCTCCTCTCTCCAATCGCTGTCAGGACTGCAATCTCATGAATCAGGAACTATATAGATGCGGAAATCAGCATTTGGATCCGTGGATATGTTATCATTAAGGTAATATTGGTTTTGTTTACCAAATGATGGGATTATTCCAATTTTCTTTCAGTAAAATTTTTGCGTGGCATCCGCTTGGGAATTTATTTTCGATCTCCTGAAGCTTTGTTTTCTATCGCCTAGATACATCTTTTTCCCCTTATTTTTTCATTTGAATTTTTGAATTGGTGCACCAAATTGTCACTTTTCACTGTTAATATTCATATTGCATAATTTATATATACAATTATTTTTCCACTCTTATCATTATTTACAAATTTCAATAATAATTGCTTCTGATACCATCTCATTGCTACTCTCCCACAATTTCCAATTTTTCACCTGATCATCTATTCCCTGATTGGCTATTTTTATAAAGACATTTGCTGTTCTATCATTGGCTACTTTTTGTTAGCTACAGTTTCATATACTGTATGTTTCAAATTTATAAATGTGTTGATTACTGTTTATTCCTGAAAATTTTGTAAATTTAGACTTTTTATTGTCTTTTGAGCAATTATGAGTTATAATAATTTTGACAGTGTATGAAATTGATTGTTTTATAGTATTTTGACATTTTTATCTATCCATATTCTACCTAGGCTAACAATATATATAGAATTTCAAAAGTTATTCACAAACAAGCTCTTGAAACCATTAACCATCTAGTAATTATTCACATAACATAACAATATATATATATATATATATATATATATATATATATATATATATATATATCAATCAATCAATCAAGATGTCACCAATTATTTGTAATGGTGAACCTCTACAATTTATAAGTATCTTATTATTTAAGTATTAGTTGAATTTCATGTTATCCTATTCTAATAATTTGCTGAAGTAGATTGTAGAAACGCGAGTCCGAAATACGGAAGAGTAACAAGGAGAAAGAGAAAGACAAGAAAAGGACAGAGAATCAAACGCGCCCCAATGTCGAGAGTAGAATGCCGCGTTTTAGTAGAGGGAGAAAATAGATAGGGAAAAAGGAACGCTGCATATGACGCTACGACGCCAGCAACTAGTATGAGATACGCACTCACCTTTGTCGAGACCGTTCGCCTCGCTCGATCACACTTTTCGTAACGCTCTCGTCACGCATTCACCAGCTTACTCCCCAAGTCAAGCGTGCGTCGAGACCGTTCGTCTCGCCCGATCACATTTTCGTTACGCTTCCGTCACGCATTCACCAGCGTACTCTCCGAGTCAAGCGTGCGTAAAGCAGTTTTACTTCAAAAAACACCTTGTAGACCAAAAAAACGTTCCTTCTCACCCAACTCATGACTTATTTTTAACATTATTTTCTGTTTTAAAACTATAGTCCCAAGAATATTTTCCATAACTCATCATTTGCGTATATGAAATAGCAGTTCATGACGATAATCACACTTTTCTCCCATCTGCTCGTGAACGGAAATATTTTTTGTGAAATATTTTATCCTACTTGAGTGTGCTATGAGGGTATCTACCTTATGACCGGAAGTATGGTTGTAAATTTCCCCATACAAATAACTTGGGTCGTGGGTCTTTTCGAAAATGTTTGAACAAATAACATTTGTTCATCTATAAACTGTGAATTTCGTCGAAGTTTGAGAAAACATATTTTCCGAACTGATACTGGGCGATTTGTTACACCATATTTGCAGAATATTCGAATTTTCGTAGTACTCACTAGGAGAAGATGCATATATGTACTTTCTACAATCAATAAATGAAATATCAGTATTCCAGATTATGATGAATAGTGAAATACTTCGATTGATTCGTTAAGTGAAACGTTAACAGCAAAAGTGAACAGGCACCTTTTTTTAAATCAGTTATGTCGGTGTGTTATTGTTACTGACTTCATTCTCCTTGTTCAACTATCCTCAACATTAGGTTTGGTTTGATAATTTTTCATGATCTTGATATTTCATTTATATATCTAACAAACTCGTCATTTATTGGTTTCATGTGTTACATTATGTATTCTTCATGAGCTGTATGAATGAAATGAATTATTATTATTATATAATTTGGTGAATGCAGTAACTTTCAAGGAAGAGCAAAAGTCTGTATATACTTACCTGCCTATGCCAGATTATGCCCGCATGGATTCCAAGGTCGTACTTTTTTTCAAACCTTTCGGGTTGAATTTTCTAAACCACTGGAATACGTGACCCTCCATTAGAAAAGAAGAGCCAGAATACCAGTTGGCATGACTCTTACTTGGAAACTCATCAAAAACCTTGAAAAACGTGTTCCTTTACTTGAATAGAAGAGCCCAAATAACAGTTTTCATGGCTCTGACTCCAAAACTAACGGAACCTCTACACAGAATTCCACCCCTTTGGGGGTTGGTTTCACAAACACACGGAAAGACTTGTTTCTTTATTTGTTACTAACACCTCAAATACCAATTTCTATGACCATTATTTGAAAACTAACGGTACCTCCATACAAAATTTCCACACCATTTTTCATCCCATCAGGAATGGATTATGACTCTTCAAAGTCATCATATAAATACGCTGTCAGAATTTTAGCTCCGTAGATCCCGCCGTATGGTCTAAGCGTTGATAGTTCAGTTAGTCAATCAGTCAGGACATGTAATTTTGAATGTATAGATATGGACGTTGGGGGTGAATTGCTTTTTTCCAGTTGTGGAATACATTAATCATGAAAACCTAACAATAAATACAATTATATCTATCAAGTTCTCTCATAATCATCATACAAAATATATTTTCAACTGATATTTTGCAGGCTCCCTAATTTTTTGCTAGTGACGATATGCCAATCTCTCGAATTGTGTATATCGTATACGTGACTGGAAACATCACTTTCATCCCAATTCGAGTGAATGCGATGTTCCCAATGTTAAAAATGTAGCTGACTCGTATATTGGACATTTTGTTATCTGACCCCTATTATGGTTGGTGTTTCGGTATTTGCATTTGCATTTGCATTCATCATTAACGCAGGAGATTCTTGGTATGGATGGGTTGTTTCATGTATTGAAAAAAAAAACCTTTCGAAATCCATTATATTTCGTACTTTTTTTGTTAATATATTTTTGCAGTCATCTATCCGTAACTTATGATGGAGGTATCACGGTTATACATTCTGATAATTTCTTTGTTATGCATAACAAAAATCCCTCAATGAACTGGACTCTACAGAATATCATTACCACTTGAAATATCCATGAAAAACTTTTGATTTCTCATTTTATATTCAATTTTTCAGATTCCATCTTTGAATTCTTTGGGCGCGATGAGAGTGTAACGTTTTTCAAGCAAAACATTCCTGAAGCAAAAAGAACGGAAAGTAGGTACTCGGCCAGAGAGAGAAAACGAGAGAACTATGCATTATAAGTTGCTGGACAGTTTCGGCAAAAATCAAAGAGAAGGGTGATAGAACCAACGAACATCTCCCGGCCACGAAAAGGCAGAGAAAAATCTATTACCGGCTAGTCACCATAGGTAATTTAATCCTTTCACTATATTTGTACGTTGCCAATTACATTCAATAATATTGCGTTATATGGGGGGCAGCACTATTCAATACGATCTGAGTTTGTACATTGGACGGTACATCATATTTGAACCTATTGATGCATATATCGTATACGCAAAAATTTCAACATGCGAGTTTACCTGAGTCCTACTGCCGTTCAGATGTACCCTAGACTGTGAGCGGCATTTCGTACGCAGTCCCCATGCTGATGTCACATCATCCGTAATACTCTGAAAATCGATTTCTCAGCGTATAATTCCTCTCATTCATAATGCCAGATCTTGGCATTGGTACATAATTTGTTGATCCTGATTGATCGTATTTTGTCTTCATGAATGTTGATAATGTCCCCGTTTCTAAATTATCTGCCAAATTCTTCAGCGTTATCAAAATTGATTATCTCATATTCCATGTGAATGCTGTGAACCTCCTCATAATGTTCGATAGGTAAATCAAAAAATAAAGTTTTCTATTTCGTGTAAAATTTTGTATATTTAAGCAAAGCGCTTTCGATCTACGCCCATATTCAGTGCTTATCTAAAATGTATGTGATATAATTTTGATGTACAAATAAAGAAAATTGTTCAGTACTGTCATGAGAATAACAAATCATCTTGATTGAGGTAAAACTTGTGAGCATTCTCACATGTATTGTATGTTCCTGGTTCAAAAAATCACATTTACAATGTTGGTTCAAATTAATGAAAATTTACTAACTTTGGTATAATTAAACTTTTTTAAACTTATGAAAATTATTGGCCAACAGCTAGACAGCCGTGGTGGGACAGCGTGCTGCCAAGTGTCACGTTGTGTGCGATGTTGTCATATTTACAAATTTATGATTATGTGTAATGACGTCATTCAGATTTTGAAGTAATATTATGAAAAAAGTTTATAGAAGCAGTGTGGAGAAGTATCGAGGGGAACTAGAGAGTGAATTTTAAAGTAATGTTTCGAATTTGATGGAATAGGAGAGTCATTAGAGGTAAGGAAAAAACATCAACATCGCATCTGTCAAATGTTATTTTTTCCGAACCTCTTATGATTCTCCTATTCCACCAAATTCGCTACAAAACTTGAAAATTCACTATCTAGTTCCTCTCGATATATCTCTCAACTAAAAGCCACACTGCTTCTTTTCTCATAATATAATCGAGTTTGAAGGACGTCATTACCTATGATTCTAAATCTGACAACATCGCACACAACGTGACACTTGACAACACGCTGTCTCACCACGGCTGCCAGCCGTTGGCCAATAATTTGCAAAAGTTCAAAAAAGATTAATTATACCAAGGTTAGGTTCACACATTATGAATGCGATTCTTTGACTCAAGAACATACAACACATTTTTGGGCCAATAAAGTTTAAAGCATTTTGACTAATTCTATACTTGGCCAATTTAGTGTACGAAATATTTTTGATGAGTGTTAATTTTATGGATGTCACTGTTGGGTATGAAGTCATTTCTGTTGTTGGAAATGTAAATTGCCAATTCATATATGAATAGGGTACAAAAGGTTAAAATTTTGTGATTTTGGAAAAATGGTTTGATAAGTTGCTCCACAGAAAAACACCGTATCGTAAACTAGCTTCAACTTGGGCATAGTATATGCTCAACAATTGATTTGAATCTGCAACGGTATTTAGGTTTTTGAACATGAAAAATATTGAGCTAAGCTTAGACACTAGCTGTTCGCAGTGTGTATTCCAAACACAAATCCATATATATTCCTAGAAATTTCAGTTTTCCGCAGGAGCTTTCACGCTATGGTTTACATTCAGTTGAAGTGCATCAAATTTATTTCGAATTCCCTGTATTTTTTTGGCATTGAAAAATAGATCCTGTGTAATAAAATATCCGGTGGCTGAATAAAAAATTCATCTCATTTACGAGTCAATGTATATGTTTCTTTGGATGATATTGAAAAGCAGATATTGATTTCGTAAGCGGTAAATGAAGGGTATGCAATTACTTCGTCAATGTTATTGATATACATAAGAAACAAAACTGGTCCCAGGATGGATCTCTGAGGAACTTCCATCTGAACCAGTTTGGTCTCTGATGTACAAAAAAAGGGTGCATTTTTGTTGTTCAATTTGAGTGATACACATTGGTGTCGATCAGTGAGAAATGAAGAGACCCAGGTCAGTGAATTACCTCTATAAGACCGTAATCTTTCAAATAATTCAGAAGTTTAGCGTGATTGACGCAGTCGAATGCCCCACGCAGTTCACACAGGATCGCGACAGGACACTCACCTGTGTCAATGAAATCCGTTAGATTATTGTAAAAATTGAGTATGGCTGTTTGGGTTGATTTTTCATGACCAAAACCGTGCTGCATTGGTATCAGAAGATTATGCAGATTAATGAAATTCATCAGGCCTTCTAGAAATGCATATTCAAAGATTTTTGAGAAACTTGTTGAAACGGTCCCGGCCCTGTTATTAACAATTATGAATGATTTTTTTTAATAGGTATTACCTTTCCCACGTTTAGAAATGAAGGGAAAAATTAAAGATTCACCAGGAAAGTATTTGGTTCAGTATTCATACGCAGAACTCTCCTCACTTGAAAACAGGCACCTCGTTAATTTTCGAAAATCTCTCATTTCTCGAATTATCAGGTCAAGTAATTCCGTTTCACTAAATGGATTCAAGAACATAGTATGGGGATTTAAATCTGAACTGTTATTTTTTTAGTACTTCGAGAAGCAGTCCTCTGAAATAAAGAAATCGTTTAACCAAATTTCCATTCGAGTCATTACTTCTATTTGTAAGTTCGGATACTACATTTCACAGAGTCCGTGGATTGTTCTCAGATATATTTATCTTTTGTTGGTTTTATTTCCTTTTCGAGTCTTCGACCAGTTTCATATGCTTTCTTTCCTCGTAATATAATTAGGCTAGAGCAGGATCACAACCCTTCACTAGAAAAGATCTTTCAGTGAATAACTCGATTTTTGCACTGTGTCATCGATCCACCTATTAGTACTGAGGATAATACGTGGCTTACGTTTGGGAAATCAATTTTCGAAATTGTGAATGAATATATCATAGAATTGTAGGAAGGTTTCATCACAATTGTAGTGTACATAAATGCTTGACCAATCTTCTTTTTGTAAACTAAATTCGAAGTTTATTATGTTCTCTTCACTAAAACATCTCTTCGTTTCTGTTCTAATTTTAAGTTTCGAGTTCGAAACTTGAGTTTCTAATAAAATTGTTCGATGATTTGATATTCCAATATAGATGTTTCTTTCGGGATACAGTTGGAGAAAATCTGATCCATAGAGGTGCAGCTTGTGTTTCTGATCCCTGGGGGCCAACCCACTAATGGGCGTTGATTAAAGTAAGTCATTACAGTGTACAACGATTTGAAATAAACGTTGGTGAGAAGATCAAAATAAAAATCACCTCAGGCGTAAAATATTACACCGGGTTCATAGAACAAGTCTAGAATACCACGAATATTTCTGAGAAATATGTCCCCGCAGGGAGATCTATAGAACATCAATTTGATATGTTTGTGATTATGCATTGTGTAAGGGATGCCACAGATTTAAAAATGTTGTTCAGTACAATACTTTCCTAGATTTAACACTTTCGCATTAATGTCTTGTTGCGTCCATATTGCAACTCCGCCACATTTTTCTTCAGGTCTACTATAGGAACATCTCAATTTGAATCCTGGTAAAACTATATTATCTAATAAAGATTCTTCACTCATGAGTTAACGCACATTGTTTACTAAATGCTGGAAAAATACCAAACACACCTCCACACGCCGGAAATTGGCGCGAGTCAATGAATCACAGTCCAAGTAACACGGAGTGTTACTAATGTTGTGACGTCAGCATGGGAACTGTGTACGGTTTGCCGCTCACGGGCTAAGTACCTCTGCACGGCAGTAGGACGTCAGGTTTCAAGGTCTGGTCGAGTTTAATCGCATTTAAGTCACCAATATGCTATTGCATGAACGAAGAAACATTTAACCTTAGTATTTCTTCGTTAAATTCATGGAAAAAAAAGTTTCGTGATCTTTAATGGGTACAGATATCAATTCCATAGCTTTGTAATGATTTGAATAGTTATATATCATGTAGAATCTCCAGGATGTAGTTTGAATCGTTATGCACATGAGGACGTACAAACACAGTTTTTAGACACAAATTGGGAAAACAATGCATTGGCTAAAAATATGACGAATAGTGGCTTGATACATTTATTCTTCAGATAATGACAAAGTAGAATGAAAATTCCAAAGAGGAAACTCACAGAAAATTAACTACTGTACTATATGGAAAATGACACTAATACTAATACTGATAAGGTGAGTGCACCAATGGTTGGCCAATAAGGAGCTTCTTTCGAAATAATAACTTATAGATACCAAAATTTCAAGTTCTCATGAAAACCAAAAATATATACAAGAAAAACCAAGGTTTGGGATTCTTATTGATATTATGTACAATCTAAAAAAAAACGGTAAAATGTAGTTAGGAGAATATACGAGTAAAAATAGTCATAAATCACCAGTGACTGACCAGCAAGAACTAGTACTTGACTACAATTTTACCCAGTCGTTGACCACTTGATGAAATCAAATAGGAAAGTTTCTTAGCAAAACTGTAGATTTATTGATATAAAAAACAAGTTTTGATTTTCAAACAAAATCTCAGAAAGGAATCATATTATTTTTTTAACATTCTTTAACTTTCTCCAAAAATAGGTACTAGTTTTTTAAGGAGATGAAACTTCTTCACACTGGTTTGGACTACAATTTCCTTCAATTTTCGTATGATTTTTATATTCCTCTACTTCAGTCCCGATATTAAATTTATTTTTCAGTTTTATTGTTATTTTCTTGTGTTTCAGTGTAACTCTCAGTTTCTTCTTCGACAGTTCCATTACCATTATGGGTTTCAATTCCCAATTCTATATCGATGTGTTTTCCTTTATTATGTTCTTCTTGGCGTCATCATGTAATCCTTTCGCTGACTCATCGCCAACCTATTCCTTCATTTCTGCTTTCTTAAACGATTCCCGTCTTCATTTGGAAATAAGGGAATCGAAATATAGACACGTTAATTGGCTTGATTCGTTCTATTCCGTCTTGATCTCCCAAAGTTCGCGGAGCGTCGTGCAAACATCCATTGAATCTACTTCCTCGACTACAAAATCCATTTTCCATGCAATTTTTCTCCTAATAAAAGTGTAAAAGTGGCTTAATTTATCCAATATCAATCAGAAACAACTTTTTCCATTTACTTTTCAAATTATTTATTAGAGTAGCATACGATACCCCATGCAGCCTCTTCGATTGTCTAATATTTCTAACATCGCTCACAGCCTGTTGCAATCGTAACTTCGTATATACAAGAAATCTTCTGATATATGTACCAATTGTTGACCATGACAAAAAACCAATAGTTGACCACTACAAACCTGTGGTCAATTACTAGATCCGCTTTGAAATAACGATATTTTCTCAACAAAAATAAATCTTTTGCTCATACCCAAAGCTATGAAACAAACAAAGACGTACAACCATTAATTTCTTTGAAACAGCAGTAGTTGACTAAAGTGGTCAATTACTGAAGTTTCAACAAATATTATGTTCTAATAGTTAACCACATGAATTAAAATAGTACAATGAATACAATGTAAATAATTAACTATATTCATCTAGCAACCAGTAAATTAAATATGTTTCACATAAATCTATCAATATGAATGGATGATATAAGATTACCGAAAATTGTCTGCCTACCATGCTTATTGCCACATGTGTGAACATAACAGTGACTTACTCCTCGCAAAATTTATTTGGGTTAGTTGATCTACTGAAACAAAATCCCATTCAATTATCAAAGACATAGGTAACCAACTGAACAATATAGTATCCTTATTTCTTGGCATTGAGGGAAAAATACTCGATTACCATGTGCTGGTCAACTACCGTGTGCGGGTCAAAATACATACTTCTACACTGGGAAAATGATAAAATATCATCTCAAATATGATAAAATATTCATTATTGAGAACAAACTGAATTATACTATGGTTGCTGGGGAGGTAGCTCCAAATGTTTCAGACAATATTGTCAATCTTGAATATGGAACCGATTTCGATTTTGGATATTTTTCCATGAATGAGAAGCTTTCAGAATATAGAGTTCTGTGAAATTTCCCAACTGATTCGAAGAAAATCTAGCGATGGATCCACAAAACCTACTTGTATCTAATAATTCCGTGAATAGTCGTTGTTCCAATGGTTCATCTGAATTTCAAACATCCTGAGCGTGCAAGATCAAAGACAACCGCATTCAAATAGCATCCACACGAAGCAAGGCTCTACCGCATCACTTCAACCTACTCGCGATTCGAACCTACAACGAAAACAAAGGACGTGTCATTCAATCAACGGTAGAACATCGATTCGTGTTGTGTTTTGTCTTTAGAATGCATCAGAACGGGTCGTGACAGTTGACGCTGCCCATTCTGCCCACTCTTGAGCCCTCCCGCCGCCTTCATCTCTGCGGGACAATCCTCAAAGCCAACTGATATAATTAATAGAAACAGAAGAGAGAGCAACTCTACTGGACCCACTTGTTTTCATTTGGTATGATTAATTTGGTTGGTGCGGAATTTCGTATACGAGAGATGAAAGAAAAATATATATTTTCAGTCCTACGTGAATGGATCTGAATGGTTGGAATCCTACATTGGAAGCATCATTTCTTCGTTGAGTTTTGAGGACAAAGTTCTGCTGGTATGATCTAATTTTACCAAGCCACAGTGGTCCCCATGACGAAAAAAACGGAAGTAATTTTTTTTTGCTCATTCACCTCTTTGGCTGTCAAAAATAATGAAAAAAATATGAAAACATTGTCACAAAGCAATAGTTTTTAGGAGGAGATGGTTAAAAAACGGTTTTTTCGCGAAAAAATTTTGAAAAAAGCTTGTCACAAAGGGGTGGTTTTAAGAAGGTTTGGTCCGAAGAAAACATCAGATTCGCGCCTTTTTTCGCGGAATTGCTTCTAGGACTGACGAGAACTATGGGAAAAATATTTGAAGAATCTTGTCACGAAGAGGTGGTTTTTAGAAGGGGTGGTTCGAAAAAAAAAACATTCACGCCTTTTTTCGCGCGCGGATTTTTTTCTGAGGCTGATGAGAATCATGAGAATAATATTAAAAAAACGTGTCACATAGGGGTGGTATTAAGAAAGGGTGGTCAAACAAAAAAATCATATTTGAACCTTTTTTTTTGCTGAATTGTTTTCAAAGCTCACGAGAAACATAGGAAAATTTGTCACAAACGGGTTGGTTTCAAAAGGGGTGATTTTGGTATTAGATCAAATGTTTTAAATGATGACTTTTTGAATATTCAACTTTAATTAGCAGAATCAGTAGCCAAAATCTCCTTGAAATATTGTTTATACTATAGACAGTCACATTCCAGAAAAATGAAGTGTTAATTCATTGTGGGTCAAAATATATTTTGTGCGTTTTTGATAAACTCTTGCAGAGGCTCACAATTAATTAAATATTTAAAAAAGTGCGAGTATGAGCAAGCAAACTTTTTATGTGTTTTTATAGAGATTTCAGGCTATCCATTAGATATTTTTTCAGAGCAGGTAGTCGTGGGGCATTTTTTGTGAGTTTAACGAAAGTTGAATTCTAATAACAGCACGTTCATTCTAATAACAGCACAGAAAATAACTTTCAATAACTCAGTAAATAATCGACAAATCAACCGTATCAAACATGAAATAAAAACAACATACCTTGATTGACTTTTCACCTGACTTCCACAGAAATGATTCACAAGATGTTCTTTTTGGAGCTACTCGAAGTCGGGAGAAAAAGTACACGTTTGATGCCGAGAACCGTACACGATATAATGGCCGTCTTTGAGGAGCTGAAGAGAGCAAATGTTCCTCAATAGTTAGCCGCAATTCTGAGAAAAGATCATCTGGTCTTTTGTTTACCCCCTCACGAAGTTGGGAGCGTAAACGAAAACTTTACAAAATTCAATTCAGTTCCGCTTTTTCGTTATTTTGGACCACTGTGCAAGCACAAGATATTTTCAATATGTCCCATAAAGAAATGTATGGCCTGAACAATCCAAAGTTATGATTTCGGTTGTGAAAGCCATGATGGATACCCAATAAATGACTGGAATCCATCAATCCTTTATTCATGGTGGATAATAATCAATTAGCTTCCAACATTTGAAAGTAATTTATTAAATATAATTTCACTTGAAGTTCACCAACGAAGTGTCTCCAAGGAAAACAATTGAATATATATTATAACCTCAAATAGGTTCATATAGTCAAATTTCGATTCATCGATTTTGCATACCGTATATTGGGGTGAATAGCAACACTTCTGAACATCAACAAAAAAAAAACAAGTATTATAGGATATATGGAATCCACTTCGAGTTAATGGTACTTGCAGTTCTCTACAAGCCTGAAGCAATGGTTTTTCTTCAAGCGCAAGGTAAAATAATGTAACGTAAATAAACTTAACTTGGTTTTGATAATTTATTCCACACTTAAATCTACAACTTAATTTATATTACGCCACTGTATAGCTCGATCGTATGGGCTCGTTCAGACTGTCCGTGCCATCTTGAGGGCTACCTATTTATCTCCGTCACAGAATTCCCGATCTTTCGAATTCCGGCAATTGGCGACCAGCATGTTCCAATCGTTTCCAATATCGACCGTTGCTCTCCGCGGCAGAGCGACTGGACTGTTCTCGAACATCTCCGGGGATGACCTCATCGCTGTCGACGGCAACGCGCGAGGCGACAGGTCCGGCCTAGGTTCGTTACAATAAAATTATCGAACATACTGTTTCTATACACTCCATCGATCGAATTAGAAAAAACAGGCATTGCTTTTCTTGTATTTTTCTATTTCAGAAAGGAACAGTCAGTAATGTTGAGGAGTAGTTAAAAACATCATTATAATTCAACAGAAGAAGATTTATTCAATTCAACCTCGCCCCAAAAAGTATTAAACAATAAATGAGTGAATACAAAGTGATAAAATCACAGATTGAACCATGGCTGGCCAAATTAACTTAATAAATTGTGAAATCACTAATTTATTTTTCAAACGAGAGGAAAATTTCGGAGCATCAACAGAGAACGTTAAGATCCGTTCATGTTAGTTATGGTGTGGATACCACTTAAACTGAAAACAATTATTAAAACAAAGGTAAACACAAAGACATATCAAATAGCGTGTAATCAATACATATTTAAACATGTCCATTCAAGTTATTTCCACTGTCAATTTCGAATGACCCAGTGATGTCTCAAATGCATCCAATAAATAAAATCAAATATTTTTTCCCATATGTTTGTGAAAAATCTCAATTTACAATCGAAAACATACTGAACTAATATCATTGAGCCAGAATTTCTACTTGAATGTCGATCGTATCCAAAATGCTCTTCCTGTGATGTAAATTCACTCAACTGTAGACACTCCATACTCTCAATCAAAACCTAACAAATGGCATTTGATTGACGACCTTACCATCGCCCCACTCTTCATTACCACCAAACACGTAACTGCGCGAAGTTTTTGTATCGAAAATAAAGAAAAAAGGGCTGTTTTGCTTTCATAGTCACTCAAAACAAAAAATGTCACAATAAAAAGTTTCGCTTTACGTACCTCCAATCACAAACCCTCTGTATGCCGGTTGTAGCGGTTTTTCTCTGTTTGTGTGATACAAAGAGCTGCGGTAAACCAGGATAACTGACCTTAAGGGCAATAGGCAGGAGGTTGATATGAATAATTTGATATATGGCCAATGAAGTGATTATGAAGCGATTTTCCTCCAAGGATAATTTCCAATAGGTAACATCACTGATCTCTTCCAGTTCGACGCAGATACACAACTGTATAGAGTGCTTGATTTTGTACCGACTACTACCTCCATTATTTTTAAGCGAATGAAATGAACTAATTTTTTTTAGAAAAATCATCAGTTTTATTGTGATGAAAGTCTTCTTGCTGTTTTATACTGATAAATGTAGAGAAGCTTCGGTCAACACAATTAATTCCTATGAAGAAATATATGGAATTATATGTGGTGTTTGGACTCACTCACTACATACAGTCGTTTGATATTATTCAAGAAACCCAATAGAATTTATCTATTCATTCTGAAATTGCCATCAATCAAGCTAACGAATCGTGAGTCTGAAGAAATGGGACTCATTATTATTGGAAAACACAAACCGCAATTATATTTTCGTATAAACTTATATTTACTTATGAACTCTATAACATCAGAAGTTGGAGAAAGATTCAGTTCTCCATGAACACTCCCTAATATTTCTTTGAAATCTGACTCAAATCGGAAGGAAGAATGATAAAAACTTTTTAACTTAAACAGACGAAAAAATAAACTGAAAGGCAGAAAATGAAATGAACCTTTTCAATAATAATAATAATAATAATCTTTATTGATTTCCAAGACCTACATGGTAAGTATAAAACAAGTCACAATATTTAGTCTTAATAACTTAGCTCCTAAACCAATGATGTGAGTAACTGATATTGAGTAGGCGACAAACAAACAAACAGGCAAATCAATTACGTAAAGCGCAAAATGATAGCAGCGGGGTGCGCGGCGGCGGCGCGTCTCTTCACCGGGAATTTCCGAACGTTCTCGAAGTCAATATCAGCGAGACAGCTACCTGAAC